>RJWT010019416.1:0-18415 GCA_004365215.1 Cuniculus paca
CAGGTCTGGATGCCACTGATAAGCACTATTCTCCACTGACAAATGTTTATTGCATTCTCTGAGAATAAAGAATAATAAAGTACATATGATTTTAAAGTCTTGAATTCACATGGAATAATTTCTCAAATATTTTATAAATTACAAAGAAACTTTTGTTTAAAAAAATATTTTTTTGAGATAAATCTCACTGCAATGCCCAGGTAGACCTCAAACTCCTAGACTCAAACTATTCTTTTGCCTCAGCCTCTCAAGAAGCTGGGGCTGTAGATATGCTTCCCTGCATAAAGCTGATATTGTTTTTATATCTTTAGTACTTAAAGCATATGTTAAGAAAGTTGTATTTTAGCATCTATGCCTTAATTTATTAAAAATGCATCAAATCTGTCCTTCCGATATAACATATTTCAATCTTAATGAATACTCGGAAACTTATTTCAATACTTACATTGGATTTGATACTATGAAAGTGGTCCTTACTGTCTTTATCTAATTAAGCAGGTTTGCAGAAACAAAATGTTGACTCTACTACTTGTGTGAGTCGATGAACAAAGTTTTAAATATAATGTACAAACTAGACAATGGGAACAGCACCATGGTGATGCAATGGGGCTAGATGATCTAAAATATTTTCAGGTTTGAAAATTCATCTTATCTTTCCTTCATATACAATTTGCTTGATTATATTTGTTGCAAAGGGGTGGTTACATGATCAGAAGATAATACCAAGGAAATCTTACTGAGTGTCAGTGGTGTGGTAGACACTAATGTAACTGTTGAAATTAACAGTTGGTATTGCATTTAATTCTGACAAGCACTCAAAGCAGACCTCATTATTATCTTTGTTTACAGAGGGGTAAATTAAGAGAGAAATTAAAGCTTGTGTGCAAGATCACAGAGCTAGTTAGTAGATGGTGGAGCACATTTTTCAAAGCCTATATGGTTCTACATTAGACCTCTCTGCCTTGCCCAGGACTGACACAGATTTCTCCTGGATCAATCATACTCTCCAACACTTTCACTGTTTTAAAATAATTCTTCACCTGTTGTATTAGCATCATCAAGTCATATTTCAGCTTACCTTATCCTGCAATGATAGGTCATGAATCATGGATACTTTTGCACACAAACATAAATTTTAGATAAAATACATCTCACTGGCTCCTTTACTTCTTGAGAAATTACACAAACTGAGATAATTCATGTTTTTCGTTATTGTTGGATATTGCCACTCACCCTAGGCTTGTGGCTGGAAACAGAGCTAATCTATTCTTCATGAGCTAGAGTTTTGAGAACCAAAGTCTCAGGCATATTGGCATTTACGTTTATCTTCAGTGGTGACTCACTGGATTCCAATGAAGGAGTCCCAAGAGCCAAACAGCTCAAGGAGAGGATGACCTATCCAAAGATCCCTATCTGACTAGTGAGACTAATTTAGCCTCTTTATGGTGGAAGTTGTGAATTGTTCAGAAGTTTTCTAAAGCACACGATGTCACTGGCTCAACTTTCCTGGCTGCCAAATTGAAGGAGCCGAAAGAGATGGCATGCTCCCGATAAACAGTTCTGCAGCTGTTGAAAAGGTCAAGTGGTTTAGCAAGTTCTTGTCTAAGAACATCTCTTTGCCTCCCAGTCCTTGGGATCACTCTGTCTCACAGGAAAATTGACTGCTTTGACCAGCGCTAACTACTTTTAAGCAAGTAGCAGTAGGGTCTGAATCAGCCTCTGGTCCTTCCTGGAGGACTGAGAGACACCACCTGCCAAAGAAGTTTCTGACAGTGCAAGGAAACCCAAGAAGCATACTGAGGCACCAATAAAGCCAAGAAGTCACAGAATTTTGAAGAAGTGGGAGTAGCATTCTTTTAAGTCTTTCTTTAAGCTTCATGATCAGCATCTCCCACAACCACTTTGCTACAAAGCCTACACAATGCACCACATCTTTTCAGTAGCATGCCAATTGAAATCAATAAAATAATTTTATCTACAATGGGTCTAAATGTATTAAGAGATGGGGTTCACTTTTTTCCTTCCCAATATTTGTCTTAACAGTCTTGTAATGAAGAAAAAGAAAGAGAAGATGAGAGAGAGAGAAAGAGAGAGAGAGAGAGAGAGAGAGAGCTGTATTTAACCAACCAGAGTGCTGATACATTTAAATATACTTTAACATACATATCCCTCTGTCTAATATAGGTATTGTTCTTTATACATTTGATGATCTCTTCCAGAGGCACCTTCTCTTTGCTTTTTTTTTTTCTTTCTTTTTCTGTTAGTACCAGGGATTTAACTCACAACCTTATGTTTACCAGACAGGTGCTGTGCTGCTGAGTTATATCCTCAGCCCATCTTTGTTATATGGAGTAAATATCAAAAGTAGAATAGTGATGTTTGAGGTTCTCACTATTCAAACCTTTGAAACTGGATGACACAAATAGATTAGTGTCTTTCTAAATTATAGTTGGAATACACATTACCTAGGGATGGCGCTGAACTCTATATTCTTCTCTGCATTGCTAACGAGCTTACAAGTGGTTGCAGTGACCTTGTAGCATTGATGAGAAAGGGTTCAGAATGGCACAGAGCTTCTGAAAATTAGTGTAGCAGTGCCACTAACACCCATCACCAAATGATTAGTTTTGTTTGTTTGCAAAGCACCATGACTAGTTTCATGAAAATTTATGTGGTCTTGTATGTATTTCCACCAGACCAAGTGGAAATTCCTCTTTTGCCTATTATGGGGGCACGCAGTCATTGGCATGCATTTTTTAGTTGGTAAATTGTTATGGATGCATATTTTATGAACCTAACAATATTAAGCAAATAAATTACATTTTTTTTCCTTAAAACAAAAGCAACCTTTTGTCTCGTAGAGGTTGATTCTGTTTTCCCAATCCTATACTCTGTGCTTTTTCTTCAAGTGCTTCTTCCTGATCATTTCTTTCTCTGTGGTTTGACACTCTACTCCATTCAGGGAATGTACCTGTAGGACTAGCATCCCAGTGTGGGTCAACTTCAGCACTGAAAATCCCCACCTTATGCTTTTACCAAAGAAATCTGCTCTCTGGGTGTAAAGCTTGAAGGGGGAGTGGTCACTATGAGGACAGAACTGGGCTAAGACAGGTAACTGAAACTTGCTTGTGCTCAGCCCTGAGAAAAATGGGTGAGGTCCCCTAGCTCTTTAAAATTTCTCTAAAAGGATCAGTCTAGTGCATAAAAATTAAATATATTTATGATAATAATCAAAGAAAATAATCAAAATTTCCACCAATCAGGGAATACTTTATGTCTATAAATGTGTGTGATGCAAAATTATGCAGCCACTAAAAATGATACCGTGTTAACTAACATGATAAAAGGCCTGGGATATAGTTTGGAAAGTAAGGCAGGTAAACATTAAAGCTTTGTGAAGATGTAAGGGAGAGGGTGACTTGCAGGGAGGAAAGTATGATCCAATATATTTTTTAAATGCATAAGCAATTAATTCAGAATTATAGGTAACATTTTGCTGCATGTATTCTCTGAGTTTTCAGAAATGTATTATTTTTAAAATACAAAACAAAGCTATTTCCATTTGTGGGGAAAACACCTACACAGCAAGTATTTATGAACCATGACCATCTGGGGAGGTGGGGAAATACAGACAGGAGTTTTGTGAGTCATCCATGTCAATGTTTAATTCCCTCCTGGGTCCTTTAAATTCCAACTATGGCTTCAGCATTTGAGACAGAGTGGCCAACTTACCCTCAGTGGGATAACATTTTCTTTGATCAAAGTCATCTCCTGAATATAATTGTGCTTGATAATTAAGCAGAAACTAATTTCATCTTTACATTTTTTTTCCTCTGCCTTTTGACTACTGATTTTAAAAGAGGGAATAAAATTGACTTGAAATTTAGACTTTTGAAATTTACTAACATACTTTAACTGCGTTGAAGTAACCACAGATGATAGCTACTTTTCAAAGATATGAAAACGCACTTTTTTTCAATATTCACAGTGGAAGTTATGCTGCATACTTCACTCGAAGCTTCTGCCTGGGCCCCTTGAATCACTAATTTTGGAGGAAACCTAACTGCCATGGAAGAATTCCGACTACCTCTAAAGAGTCCACACTAACAGAGAGAGAGAGACAGATAGACAGACAGAGACAGAGAGGAACTATCTGGCCCAAGATAGTCAATCTGCCCAGCCCAGACACCAGACATAAATTCTGAGAAGCCCTCCAGGATTGACCCAGCCACCATCTACCCTGCAACTGTGAGAGACTCGAAATAAGAGTTCCCAGATACACTCAGGGCACCTAAAGGATTGTCAGAAACAGTAACAGACTGTGGTGGGAGTTTACTGTGCTTCAGTAAATAAACAACTTCAAAATGCTTTTGTTATTAATCCAGTTGTCTTTCTCCATTTTTCAACATGAATTCGGTTTCCTGTAGCATCTTAGACAAGGATCCATTTTGATGTGGTAAATCAGCATCAGTCAGTATAAAAGGTGTCCAAACAAAGAAGGCATTGTAGCAAAAGAAAAGTATTTTTAGCACTTACAATATCATAAAGTATGAAAAGCAGGAATGGCTGTAGATAAACAGATAAAAGAGTAACCTTCAATAGGATGCTTGGGAAATTTAAGTTTGTTTATGGCCTCTATGGCACTTAATCTAATTGTCAGTTGGATGAAGAGGATCCTGGGGAGGTGAGGTTACATGGGTGAGTAGGTTATACTCATCAGTAGATTCATCAGCTGACGTCATCGCTGAATGTGCTTTTAGGAGATGGGACGCAGTTAGAGGAGGTGGGTCACTGGTTGCCTGCCTTCGGGGTTGTATCTCTTCCTGGCTCTCTTCCCTCTGTTCTTTGCTTTCCAATCACTGTAAAGTGGTGCCAGACAGTCAAGGGCTGAAACATTAAGGTAAACACACCATTTCCTCATTTAAGTTGTGTATGTCAGGTATTTTGTCCCATCAATGAGAAAACTGACAAATAATGCTTCCTGTACAAATACCTTCCCCTCTTTCAGGAACTTAAAAACAAGATTCATAATGCCAAGCCAGCTATCACTTCAAGATGCAGGATTACAGCAATCTTAATACAGTCCAATGAAAGATAGATTTTATGTCTTTGAATTCTTTATCTTTGGAAAAGCGACCAAGTAATGTACACAAGAACCAAAGCAAGTCCTCCAGCTAGGATTCTAACCCCTGAAATGATGAAACTCTGAGGTGAAAAATCGTATGTTTTTAAGGAAATCTATTCCTGACTGAGCAGTATCAACTTGTTTAAACAAGAAGCAAAGAGGAGGTGAATGTCTTTCCAGGTATAACTGGAGATTCACTCCAACTGTTAATGTGAAGTCCTAGTAATTCTCCAAAGTGCATTAACGTGGATTCAAGTCAAATAGATCTCAGTGTATAGAACTCTGCAGTGCAACCATATTTACTTGCACTAGCATTTTCTTTCTCCAAACATCTGGACCATGACACTGCCTGATCCTGTAAAAGAATGTCCTAATATTACACCTATATATCCAGGAAAATCTCACATGACTAGCTAGCTTCATAATTTAATGTCAGTAACACATGGAAGCCATAAATGGGTTGGTTTAATCTTTTCATTTCAGACATCTGGATTGTCTTCACCACAAGCCATCTGAGTTTAATAATGAAATCTTGGCCTTCACTTCTAACCTAGGCTATCTATAACAATATTCAGTCATATGTACGCTACAGATAAAATGATTTTTTCATGAATCTTCAGGACTACACTACTTCTGAGTTATTATGTTTTGCTCTGTTGTTTTTACAAGTGAGGTGATAGAGACAGCAGAAAAATGTAGGCAGAACAAAGAGAATAGTCCAGTTAACACTTGCATTTGAATGGTCTTTTACTCATCTGTATGACATTCCTGGAACATAGGACTCCCATGAACAACTCAAGGAATATACAGACTTGCTGTGCTTTTTAAAATGTCTTTTATTGGTTGTACAGTTCTTATGAGATCAACACACCATCTCTTTCAAGGACACCTTGTTCCTGAATGCTGATGTGATTTGTCCCAGCTATGAAAGTCATAGCAAGCACTTTAATAGAAAGAGGTGGTTGGGTGTTTTGTTTTGTTTTGTTTTGTTTTGTTTTGTTTTGTTTGCCCTCAGAGGTTTCTTCTCACTATTGAAACTGTCATTTGAGTCAGTTCATAGCGTGACACTACATTGAACACAACACATAAGGTGTGAAGTTGCACATACACACATACAAACATCTGGGAACCAGTTACAGTGTGGGCAGCTAGTTCTTTCCTCCTCAGCAGCAGTATGAAACTGAAGAACATCCTGGGATAGGAAATCAAAGTGAATGCTCCTCGTCATCAGAGGGGTTCAGGTTCGACTGAGTTTCTCAATTTTGTTTTCCTTCTGAGGGGGTGAGTGCAGAGCCATGCAAGCCATGTAACCACCACTTGGTGTAAAATCTCAGCCATTTCCTTGGTCAAAAACATGGATTAAAAAACATATTTCATGGCACATCAGAAACTTATTCTTTTCAATATGCTTAAAAAAGAGGAGAAAAATCATAAAATCATGCTTTTTTAAGATGCTAAGATTGAAACCTTATGTATTCACTGATAGAAACCAATCATCCAGATTATGATGTATGCCCATCAATATAGTATTTGCATGAAAAGATTAATCTCACAAGAACAGAAACCCATGAGAAGTTGGTTCTCCAAATGTTATAAACAAACACGACTTCTTTAAAGCTATGCTATGCCTCAATAAAGTATATTCCTGGAAGCTCTTAATATGTAAGCTACATCAATACCATGTCTACCCCAAGTCCTGTGCACTGACTAGCCCCTTGGTTTCAGGATTTGAGATAACATCACCATTATGATAAGCAATAGTTCAAAAGAAAAAACAGACAAACAAAAATGCACACAATTTGGACAACAGGAAAACTAGGCTAAAATAAAAAAGAATAGGAGCAGCCAAGCCAACAGGCAAAGATCAAAACGATGCACTGTCCCACAAAAAAAGGTATTTTAAACACAATCCTAGGGCTTTATAGAAGTTATCATTTGACACACGTAACTTCCCTTTCTCACATCATGATGGGAGATATTTCTACCTGACGAACACTGCCCCACATATTTCCATGCAGGCAAACACAATGTGACATATGTACACATGCACACCCTAACTTCTTTCCCCCTGCAGTTCCCAAGCAAAAAGTTCCCAGAGCCAAAAGTTAAATTTACCATTCACCACAAAGGCATGGAAATATTCCACCCACATGCATAAACTTCTAATGAATTCCATACTCTACAGTTCAGCCTGCCTCATTCATAAAGAAAAGATACTGCAATCCACAAAGAAGAGATGATTCCAACGAGGGAAGGCTAGCAGCAAGCTGCTCAAGGCAGGAGGGATGCAGGAGCCAATGACTGAATCCACACACTACTAATCCTGCTGATTCAGACTTTCCAGGGACATTAAATTTAAGCACTGGAGGAAAGACTTTTGAAGGAAAGGAGCATGCAACCTTTCTGATCTACTTTCAGAATATGTCAAGGACCAAGAAGAGGCAGCAGGCTCCTAAACAGTTTATGGAATTATAAGCATCAAGGCATGTTTCCACTGCCCAATGACTTTCTTTAGAATGAAGGCGATTTAAAAAGTAAATTTGGGGTGCAATAGAAGAAAACAGCCAATCATACAAACAGTTAAAAATATATATCATAAAATTTACAGAACGGAAAATAATCTCTTTTTTTCTAGAAAATCTTAATATATGAAAGCAGCATTTTCATTTATAAAACTGAAGTACAAAGGAAGTTAGGGAAATCCACCTATTTTATTGAAATTCCTGTAATGCTAATGCCACATGGAAGCTCTATTGAGCATCTCATCAAGATGTCCCCAAAATATATAGAAGAGTATTCAGGTGTTAAGAGAATTTGAAACTACATCTCTAACATCTAATTCAGCCAACTCTCTTCATTTAAAATGACTCAGTTTGGCGATTCTCTACAGCAGGAGATAAGTTCTCATTGTGTAAATTAATTACACAAAGAAAATTATTTTTTTCTCTTAAAATACTTACTGTTCCATTAAAATGTCATTTCAGTTCATGTAGAAAAATCACTCCACTCAGAAAATAAATTTGGGGCAAGAGAAATCAGACAAAGGGATAATATGTGAGATAAACTGTCCGAATTTTCTTAATTAAACTTTGTTGAGTAGTTTTTTAATACAGAGATTAGCCAAGAACAATACACACCATCACTCAGGAAAACTTTCTGACAATAAAATGTTCCAAAGTGGCTCCAGTGAAACACAAACCATTACAATTTCTTTTTGTACAAACTTCTATTGGTATGGAAGGCTGGGTTCAGTCCTGGTCTCAGTCAGTGTCTGAGCCCTCTCTTGTGCTCAGTTCCTGACAGATACACCATCGCAGTTGCTCATTTCCAATGACTGCAACAGATTTCCATAGCCCTCCAACTACAACCCCTCTGCAAAACCCAGCAGGGGCAGTGGTTAAGTTCCTTTGAGTCCCAGATAGCATTTGGTCTGTGTCACAATTGCTTAAAGAACTTTTTTTTTCCTATAACTGAATAAACAAAAATTGTGACTTCTTCCTTTGCAACCTTAGAAATTTAAAAATGATGCTGCCCAAGAGCTCAGTCACACCCTCCCTTTCAGTGAGAGGAGGAAGGAGGGTCAGGTTGTGCTCAATTATTTTGAAAAATAACTCATTTAGGGCCTATAGTACATGGCCTTCACATTTCGGGCACTTACTTTGAAATGATTTCCGCTTAAAAATTAAAATAAATGCTCCTGTCTTCTTAATGTCTCAATTCCCTAATCTTTTTGGCATATTCATTAGAGTAAAAGCCAGAATTCACAGACACGGTTGACTCCAGTTTCCCAGATTTTGGTGCTCTTTGAGATATGCAAGTGGTCATTTCATTCCTGAGATCTTAGGACTTAAGCCATAGAGACTTCTAAATAAAGGGAACAGTATCAGTAGCCATACACTCCTATTGGAGGTTGATGGAATTCAGATGAGCAAAGCTGACTTGAATCAAACTCCTTCCCCTTTTGCTCACAAAAGATCCTCAAAGTATTGAAAATTCTATCTTTGAGCTATAAACTTGTAAATTATAATTCTATTTCTGGCAAAGACATGTAGTGTGTTTCTAAAAACCATCACAGCTTTCTGCGTTATGGGGGTGCAAAATGTACCGATCCTGCTTGGATAACCTTATTTGGGTTCTACCTTTCTTAAAACTGTCACCAGAATTAAAGTTTAGAGAGCTCAGGTTTTGTATTCATATTTCTGTACTCCAGAAGTAGCTGGTGGATGAGCTGTATACTTTCAAATGGCCTTAAGCAATTTGCTTCTTTGCCTCAACAACCTTACCACCTCTCTGTGCACTTCTATTGCAGATGCCATCGGTTTAAAATGGAGGCCCTTTCAAGTCAATGTCATTAGAGAAACCAAAAGAAACTTTCTGATATTCAAATTAACAGCACTGTCTGAATCTGTTCATATTTCAGTATTTTTTACGGAAAAAAGTACGGGGTCAGTGTTTTGATGGATTTCTTCACAGAAGAGCATCTCCATTACATAAGGTAAAGGATATACCTATCCTTTCATCCTTTTATCAACTCACTCTTTCCAGGGGTTTCTCATTCAGCACTGTGCTTTGATTTATCTTTTCTCCCAGTCCCCAAACATGATTTTCCAACACCATTCAGCTTTAATCCCCAAAACCCAGTGATAATTCCTGAAAACAATGCTCTCATTTGCTTTATCTAAATATCCCACAGACTACTACAACTAATAGTGACCCACTGATGTTAATTACTCATTTTCAAATGCAGAATATTGCTAAAGAAAAGCAGATGCCCGATCTAACTGCTCTTTTGGAAAGGCCAAATGGAAGTTCTCATTATAAACACTCATACTTTAATACAAGTTTTGCTTAAAGTTCTCTCAGAAATCTCTTACATTTTCAAGAACTGGGGAAATCACAGTCCATTTAGTCAGATGGTGCACAATTGTCGATTTTATTTTTTGATATATGGAAATGGATAGATCGGTTTCTTTTCACAAAAATAAATCATCTCTGATCTTCCAAGAAATTCTATGAGGAAAAAATACTAAAAATTGTTAATGGCCCACTCTAGGAACTCCTTAGGAAATTCTCTTTCCTACATTAAGACACAAGAAAGTGCCTACCCTTTGCCCTTGCTTTTCCTAAACTGAGCTGCCAACTCATAAGTCTCATTGCTTGAAAGAGACCCTAAATTTCAGAAAGGCAAACATGTAAACTCATGAAACCCTGGAGCGTGTCAAGATGAACTCAAATAAAAACAAAGGTCTGCCCCTACTGACAAGCATAAGAAATACAAACTGTTAAAATTCAAAAAATTAAAATAAGCTTATGAAACTATGGTTAAAAAAAAAAAGGAACAAATACAATAAAACCTCTCAAAATCTAATTGCAAACTCCCAAGAATAAAAGGCTTGATGCTCCATTCCAACATAATTCAAGAGATGTCAAGATACTGAATGTCCAAGGAATTAGCATATTTTTAAATTCTACTAAGCTGTTTGTGTTAGGAGATGATATTGGCTTCTGAAAAATAAAAATTCCCTACGATGAAATCCTTGACCTTGTTTTGCATCTCTCTCTACTTAGGCTATAGTCCTCTTTACTTCAAAAGAGAAAGAAGCTTTTAGAGGAATTTGGCCTGAAAAAGTTTAGGGCAGGCACTAAAAAAATTCACCCAAGTAAATTCTTGATTCCAAAGGGCACCATTTGGAAACATGCAACAGCACAATATTTGCATAGCTGTAAATAGCAACTCTAAAAGTTAGAAAGACACATCTTGACAGTCACCAAGAACAGGTGGCAAGTAATGAATTGGATGGAAATGTGCTTCCTTTGGGAGGATAATTTCATGTTGAAGCCTCTGGAATTCAGATTTTGTTTGCCAGGTGAAGAAAAAGCATTCTTTTAGGTAAATTGCCAGATAAGCATTTTGATATGCCTTAAGGAGTCTCCAACTGACATTCAGGGCAGTAGACTGATCATGCAGCAGGAAAATATAATTCTGAAAAATAAAGAGACTATAGCTTTAAGATGTGTTCCATTCCAGGAGAGAAAGCAGAAAGCACAGGTCCCTGGCTAACAGTCATTTGCATAGGACTCTGTGCAGCTCAGAGGGTTCCATATTGACAGATGTGAGACCAGTTATACAGCTGTTCTGGTTCAGTAGAGCAGCAGGAAATCTTCCACCAGAGGCTTTGGCACCCAGAAAATCAACCATTGTGGGCAATATCCCCCCCCGCCAAAAAATCACATCAGAAGGAGCCATTCTGTAGAGACCCCTTGAAATAGAAATTTACTGATGATTTGAAAAGAAGAGCATTCCTCTAACTTCAGGAACAGTGCATGAGGGATCTGCAAGTCTCCAGTCATAGTGAGAAGGAGACATGCCAAGGCTACTGACCCCAAACTACTCTTTCTTACTTCCTGAAAAGAGCAGACAAATCCACAAGGTGGATGAATTTCAAGATGTTAAGAACTATATCTGCCTTGCATTTCTGAGGTGAGTTTGGTCCCTGAAATTTCCAAATCTTACTACAGTTCAGGAATAGGGCAACCAAATTATTAATGTCTGTGTTCATGATTCTTCTTGTAAGTGAGTCATACCACAGAAAGAAATTAAAAAAAAAAAACCTAAGCAAAGGATACAGTTAACATCTAAGAGAATGTGACTTTTTATTTTCTAATTGAAGTAAGTTTTCTTAGTGATCGCATAGAAATAGAAAAAGTAAATACTCAGTTTATCTGCAGATAATGGTTCCATCATCTTCCAGAACAATTAATACTTATCTGAGGTAATTAACAGGCAATTTTCATTACAGAACAGTCCCCATCCCTTCTAGATTCATTTTCCTATATCCATCCTCCTAATCTGCCTTTAACAGCAACTAAACTAAATACTCACTAAATGGAAAAATTCTACTCATCATTAATTTATTGAATTTTGTTGACCAAAGACAGGTATTGGTAAACTATGGCCTCTGGGCCAAATCTGGCCTATTAATTGGCTTTGTAAATTAAAGTTGATTGGAATATAGCCATGTTCATTCATTTATAAATTCCTTATGAATGCATTCACAATACAATAGCAGACTTGAGAAGTTGCAACAAATACTACACAAAGCCAAAAATATCTACTATTTGGCTCTGTACAGAAAGTTTGTCAACTCTGGTCTAAGATTCACCGTCTACATTCTAGAGAACAGAGTTATCTACCTGATACGGTTTACAAGCACAACATCCACTAAAGAAATGTTTGCAAATTACATGTTTTCTGCATAATGTCCTCTTTCCTAGGATAAAGTCCTAGCTTTCAACAGACTTCTGAAGGAATCCAGAGCACTCCAAAGAAAACTGAGAAGTATCTTTAGCTGTGAGCACTTTTAGCAGTGCTAAAACATACACACACCCCTAGAAAAACGAACATAAAAGTTTTAGAATATCAATTTTCCAGTCATCAGGTTTGGTAGCATTCTCTTCCTAGATTTCACACTAGCACTTTTCATTCTGAATATGTAAGTTTTCAGGATCTAAGTGACAAATGTTCCTTTCATTTGAAAATGGGGGTGGGGGAGAAAGTACCATCAAGGTGAAATATATTTGGATATCTTTCACTTGCTAATTTAATAAAAGTGGAAGACAGAAAAATCATGTCAAGAAGGCAAAAATCCCAGCACAATAGAAGTTTAGCTCATTTTTCTAGATCTAAATACAAGCTCTGATGAATTTTATGAATATATAAATCTTACCAAGATCAAAGGGAACTACATAGCTAAAAAAAAATATGAGTGAGAAATTAGGAACTAGGTATCCATTGTACTTTCAGGCCAAAGACAAAGTGTTTTTGTTAGACACTTTTGAGAGGAACAGAATACGTTCTCTGAGCACAGGTAATGAAACTTCTTGTTAGTGTTAAACCGTAAAACATCAGCCTCTCTCTGCCTCCTTCATAATTATATTACAGAGACACTAAATCAAGTTCACTTGGAGAAATCAGGGATCCCATTTGTTTTGCACTAACCTCTTCTAGCTCTGGGTCTTATAAGTATTTCATTTTCTATATTATGACAATCGGCAATGTGGTGTGAGGACTATCAAAGAATGCTAGGATATCCTTAAAAAATGAATTAGCCAAAGGAAGGCAAAAACAGTAATAACAATGACAACAAAACAAAGAGTGAAATCATATAGAGGGCTAAGTGACCAAGAATTCAATTTTGAAGGTCACTAACTGTAGAGCAAACATCAGCATAGCATATGTCTATGGTCCCCAAACTATGTGTATTGAGATATGCTAAGATGTCACTGTAAATTCACAGGCACAGGAAGATAATGTAAATTTTTAAAAGAAACACTGTAACATCTGAAGGACATGAGGAAAACTACTACTATTAAACTCTTTGAACCTAATTCCTTGATACACTGAACTATTAACTGTTTTGGCCTAGGGCACCATGAAAAAATTATGAAGATAACTAATGGCACCATAAACAGAGAAAGTTTGGAAACCTCTGTCATATATTGGATAATTTTTGTTAGGTTTGGAGAATGCACAGGAACTATAAGATACAAGTAATTTTGAGCTATACAACACACATACTTGTTTCCATTTCAAATGGCCTAACCAAAATAAAAGCTGTTTATTTACCAATTATTCTGACTTTTTCAGAGTGACCAAACAGAGTCTTTGAAACAATGAATTATTCCTCCATCCAAGACCTTCAGTCACAGCTAATAGACAAGTACCCCGTGTAAAACAAACGACTACACTGATAATTTATCAATGTATACATCTATATGACTTTTTCTCCCTCAAAGTAATCATTTGGGGAGATGGAACAAAGTTGCCTTTGCTTAAAACAAGCACATACTTTTGAGAAGGAAATCATCATCTGAAATTATTTCCTGAACCCATGAAATATTTTACAAAGACTTAGTGATGGTAAAATTTCAACTCTGAGGGCAGATTCAATTGTAGAAACTTCCAAACACAATTTCCTGCTAAATTCAATAAACCAGGCAGGTGAATCAAACTGGACACAACTACTAAGGACTTCCATGAAAACAAACAAACAAAAAAAAAAACCAAAGAAACAAACAAAACTAAAGAGTAATTCTAACATGATGATTATACATGAAGGGGAAAGAATGGATTTCTGAAAGAGAAGTGGCAAAAATATTTTAGTAAAATTATTTATATAAATATATAATGTCTTAAGGTAGCGTCTCTCAAGAGCAATACTCAATGATACATACACACATATAGTAATCATCTTCAAAATCCTTCACATTAAATTCTTGGCACACCTCTTAAATCAACAATATATAGAGAGAGGTGGATATTTTTATAAATATAAAGAAAATTTATACCATGGACAACTGTATGATACCAAGTCAAATACATTTGGAAAAATAAGTATTATCTCAAGTAGAGCTACACCGATTTTGCAATACATTGATAGAGCCAGGGCTGACAATCAGATGGTCTACGGTGGCAGAGAATTAAACACTTTATACATATCTGTCTGTATGTACAGAAGACTCTCAACTTACTCATAATTTATGTGTCTTGGTTTTTTTAAGTTTACAACACAGTAACACGGTTCTCTAGGAACAAACCCATGTTCTAAAATTTGGATTTATAAGGCTATCAAGCCATTATATCTTAGTAGACAAGATGCTTAGTAATCAAGTCGACTATTGTTTCTCTGGGGAAAAGGTATTTCAGTTTTCCAATCAGTAATCCCACTAACATGCCTTCCCTAATAGTGATAAAGATAATCCAAAAGAAATAGGAGCTCTTGTTTTTCTACAGTCACTTATTGTTCTCAGCAAATATTTAAGAGAAAGTAATTTCCAGTCCTGTTCTTCAAAAGTTCAATGTAATGTTCTCACTTCAGAATCATATGAGGACTGTTTAAAAAAATAAATAAATAAATAAAGTACCGGTTCCCAGACCCCAGCCTGAACCAGTTAGATGAAAGTCTCCGGTGGTTAAGTCTTCGATGCTCACAGTTTTACAAGCTCCTAGATGCTTCCAAAGTGCACCAGAGGTGAGAACCTTAGATCAACTTCTCTACTAAGATTGTTTTACAAGTTTCAGCCCTGGACTCACCAACTAAACAGACATATCAATAAGAAATACACTCTTCCTTAAGAATATTTAAAAGTACAAAAACAGATAGGAGTAATCTGACTCAGACCAGAAGGATTATTGAATAGTTAATCAGGTCTGTAATAGATTGACCATAGGCTTTTCTCCCAATACTTTCTGTTTTTAGAAAATGAGTGAATAGAGTGGGAAGAAGGCTATAATTTTTCCTTACCTCAAATAGAGGAACTTCCAGATGTAGGAAGGTGGGGGAGAAATTGCATGGCTATAATCACAAGGTTAAGACCCCTGCTCTGGCTAGAAGAAAATGAAGACAGGACATGAAGTTGCTATTTAATCAAATGTATATTTGTTGGAGCAGTACATGAAAAAGTATCATACTCACTCTGGGCAACTTTCATGAACAAGATGTCAAGAAAAAGAAGAAAATACAGAGAAAAATATACTACTGCATTTCAAAAACTAATAGGTAAAGGAAGGGAATAGTCGAGGGAGCAATCCTCTCCACACTGGAGAATCTGAGGCAAGGAAAGAAATAGTGTGGCTTTTTTCCTTTTTTTTTAAATAAACATCCTCCATCTTAGTATTCCCAGCATAGCCCTGATAAACACTACTGTCAAAAGCAATGTTTCCTGGTTATTTAGGATAGGTCTGTATTTTCTCTATCAATCATTTCACTCCTTGATCATAAAAGAAGAAAAAGCCCCAAATCAGAGAACCTCTAGTTGTTTTTATCCACAAGAAAAAATTTGGTTATGTAGTCAACGTGCTAGGAATTCAGGATGGAGTTTGCTACTGCACGCTATTGAGGAAAGACATAGCCTCAACTCATCCTGCGGAAACCTGGTAGTCTATTCCTAGGAATTAATTCAGCCTTACCCTTTACCTTTTCATATTGTCAAAGAACTACTAACTGGCTTTAATTTTCTTCTCTTCCAATAATAGTAAGGCTTCTTCATTGAATAAGTATACAAACAAAGCAAAAGATTACCAAGGCAATCCTTGGGGCTTACCCAGTACAGAAGGGATAAAAGCAGAAGGCACCAGTTCCCTCTGTGGTTTGCCATATCTCCCCTTATGTTGAACAAAAGTCCTTTTTACTAAACACAGATGTTCACAGAAGCCAGTTGGCAGAACTGAATTTAACACACACACACACACACACACAGATATGCGGATATGCAGGTAGACATAAAATCACATCACGAATCACTTTTCACTCATACTATACCACAAATGTCAAGAGAACCAAATTTTTTTGTCTTTGAACTGTGATAAAAATGATTTTTATGTTTTCCAAAGCTAGGGAAAGAGTAGAAGCAAGATACTTCAACACTTCACTTAAAACACATGATGATCACCCAGGACTGAGTTAGTTTGTGAGCATGGCAGCAGTCACCACTGGAAGAGACGTTTCACAAGAACTCCTTTTTGAGATTTTTATAATATTCTTAAAGATGCATATTAAATTATTTCTTCTGGAACACAGACACAATCGAACTTAAAAAATAAAAGCCCTATAAATATTGCCAACCCAACCCTCTTCTGTATCTCCCTTCTTGCATAAAATGGAATCTTTCCAACCAAGCGCTTAAACATAAATATTAAAATAATAAATGGAACATACTACAAATCTACTTACAATTTCATCACTACTGTAGCACCTTTTTGCCAGGGCCAATGCATTCATTTTGTAAAGAACAAGAGAAATCTGAGAAGCTTAGGGACTTATATGGCACATCATTAAATATTTAATCACCTTTTTAAGTCCTAAGCCTTTATCATATTTCATCCATCTAGAGAGTTCATTCTATACTATAGATTCCAAGGCCCCCTTAGGAGGGGGATAAGAAAAAAAAATAGGGAGAGAAAATTCTCAGGGAGGCAGGGTTAAATTATTTCAAAGATGACTTTCTATTGGCGCTGTAGTGAACTTGTTTCGCCCTGTAAACCCATCAATCCACAGTAGGGTCAATTGATTAAGTCCATTGCTTTTTAGTCTCCAAGAATCAGTTTTACAAAAGATGCCACATCTGTTGCTTTGGATTCATGTAGGGTAAAAAATGGATGTTGCTGTGAAAAAAAAGAAAAACACATGGCATTAATATATGTCACTGATAATATCTGAGATCCCTAAATTAATGCATTCATTAAAAATAGATTAATAACTCCATCAACAGCAAGCTGGATTCCTCTTCTCCTTCCAAAATATGCACACAGCTAGTGATGCAGCTATTTTAAAGATATCTCTTTGTTGCCACTCTTCCCCTTTTGAAAGTCCTAGATTTCTGATACAAAGAAATCTCTTGCTTTAAAAAAAAAAAGTAAATATGTTATGTAAATCCTATCTGCTGTAAAATACAAACATTGGCAAAGACCATACAAAGCTTTGATATATCCTACAAAGCATTTTAGATTATTGTAGGAGCAAAATAATTAGAAATTCATTAGATTTAGGTCATTTCATTTCTCAGGAAAAGTGTGGTAGAATGATATCAAGTTTGTTGAACAGTAAATGTGTAAGGAAGACATCCTTGCCCTTGACATTGGATGGCTGGTTTGGATTAAAATATGTAAAGCCATTTTCTAAGTCATAGCCAAGCATTACATGTGTCTTGAAGAGCTGATCCATCTGGAAAATAATGCAGACTGCCAAAGTATAGGTATGTGCAGAAAAAGTTCAACTCAGAGATTAAAGATTGAAAAGGGGAAAACAGGTCTTTATAAATGAAGCTTAGAATAAATAAACTAAAAAAAAAAGGAAATAAGAGTCTTTCACTTTGCTGGGGGAAGAGGCAAGGTACGATGCAAGAGACTATATATTTCAAAATAATTCAGAAGAACACTAAGCCACTTTTTCTGCTCCAAAGCAGTTTTCCTAAATCAGTCAACTGTGTTATAATAAGTACCAAGCTGTTACCTTAGAACCTTGCACCTCTAATTAGAGATACATCAGATCAAGATCCACACTTCTCATACCAAAGCCAGAACCAATCAAACACAAATGGACAATTTCTTCAACTAGAACCTCATGCCAAGTACCCCCTCACCTACCACATCCATGTCCCTGATCCTCCGGTGGCACTATTTTCAATGACGATTTGAGCAGCTAAATGTGGGCATTTTTGCATGCAGACATGTAGATGACTCACTCTGTTTCCCTGACCGAAGGGATTTAGTTTACAATCTCATGTTCCCTC
>RJWT010019417.1:0-18433 GCA_004365215.1 Cuniculus paca
AAAAAGCACACAGCATCACTTCTGCTGTAATTTTCCAAACATTATGTTAATTTCCTTGATCTTCAATAGCATAGGAACAAAAAGTGACTGAACACAACAGAAATTTGTATCTCACAGATTTGGAGGCAAAAATTACAAAATTAAGGCCTCTCAAACCTGTGGGGAAATTCTTCCAGCTCCCTGTTATTTTCTCACTTTTTGCTTCTTGGCTTGTGGATACTCCACTACTCCAATTCCCCATCTTCACGTAGTATTTTCCCAGTATGTCCTTGTCTTCATAGGCCAATTTAAGAGTACACTAGTCATGTTGAACAATGGACCCACCATACGCCAGTAAAACTTCATCTTATCTCAAATGACACTATTCTCAAATGAAGTCACACCCATAGGCATTAATGTTTAGGAGTGGGACATCTCCCTTTTGTTTTTTGTTTGTTTGTTTTTACATTTTGAGTGTTGTTGTTTGCTGTTGGAGGGAGAACCTGTGTCCACAAGTGAACAGTTCAATTAATAACTGTGACAGTCAGAGGGTAAAAAAAAAAAATCTTAGAACAGAAAAATCTCATGATAGAAATAATGACAACTATTTAGGAAAATCTTATAATTCTCGAAGTATTTTGCCTTAGAGATCTTTTTGAACCATTTTAATGACATCTTTAATGGTATAATGACTTTAGGAATTCATGTGAATGCTTTTAAATAGATGATTATCTTTTTTCATTTGTTTTAATATAAATGATGAAATATAAACTTGTGAAAATTTCATGTTTAAACCAAAGAAATGTTATTTAGCTTTTGATTTTGTTTTAATTCAGCTGCCAGCATGATTTTCATGTCTATAATTGAATTGCCTCTTTTAAATTGCTTATAGAATTGGTTTTCATTTAAAAATTGTTTAAAAAACCATCTTACAAGTTTATTCTTTTATTTCTGTCTGATGTTTTAATATTTGGATTCAGATTTTTTGATCTGGGAAATTTTAAAAATACTTTACTATTTTTCACTTTAATGAATGTTAGTGTTTTTATTATTACTACTTCATCAATATGGCATGTGCATTTATTTTCTCTGGTGTTGGTTGTCTCCTACTATTGCTGGAATCTTGACATCAATATTTTTTTCATCTACAGTGATTGTATTTTTTAAATGTATCTTTTGACTGAATCTCTCAAATTTTCGGTTTTTTGGTTAGTTTATTCTTTGCTAAATTCCCTTTTACTTACTGCCTTTAGTGAGTGTGTAAGCTCTTGTGTTCACACTTTAAACAGTTTTTTACATCCTAGGATCAATGGGTCTGTGAATAAAATAATCCAGGCCACATCACAAATAAACTGAATCCTTGCAAAATAAATAATTTTTACTAATTTATTTATGATAATATTTAATAGGGGACTCTGAAGACTATCAAGAATGAAGTCAGATATTCTACTGATATCAGTCATTTGATATTCAGATGAGGATATGATCAAGAGTGTGATATGATTACACCATTCATAAAAATTATAAAATATCCCTGGATCAGAAACTAGAAAACATTATAAAAAGTATTAGAATACTTCCTCTCTTTTCATTAACTTCAAGTCAGAAATTTCCTGATGATACTAGAAAGGCCTGAAAGAAAACTTCCATCATTTATTCTCAGTGGTTGCAAACAAAGCCAATTCTAGACTAAGAATGTGTTGATTTGAGTTGTTGAGCTTTTAATTTATTGAGTCTTAAAAGAATTACTTTGAGTTTAATTTACAGAGGCTCAGGATAGCTTTGAGCTGTTTGAGAGTTTAATGCATATGGACTTAAAAAGAATGTTAAACTCTGATAATTTTCTTTCTTCAACTCCTGATATCTTTGTCTTGAAGTGATTTTGAAAAGTTTAAAAAAAGTCAAGTCCAGAAAAAAGGAAAGCATGCTTAGTATGAAGAAATCATAAAACCAATGAAAATTTGAAAATTGATAGATTAATATATGTAGACAACCTCAAGCTAAAGAAGAATTGCCTAAATCTTGATGCAATTGTTTCAAGATATATGCTCACTTACCAATTAATAATTTTTAAAACTATAAATCGTGAAAACATAGAATGATCATTTTGGAAATGACCTATAAAAACAAGAAGCACATCCTATTTACTTTCTAACTGGAAAACAACAACAACAGCAAATCTATGACCAAGTTCTTAAAAGATTTATTTAAATTCAGCACCAAATTATAGCTGTCCTGTCCCTGAATCCTGGTCCACAAAAAAGTTGTATTCTTTATGTATGCCTAAAATTTCATCTGTAACTATATATATGGATATTTTAGAATTTCTTTACAATGTGATTGTTTTTAACTTAAAATAATATAATGATTCTAAAACCTCACAATAAGCCTTTGATGTGAATCATTATTTGTGACACGGCAAGTCATAAGACAAAGAATGCATTAGGTCACTCCCTACAAATACACTATAAGCTTGCTTTTCCCAAAATGTTATTACAACAAAATTTACCAGCCTCTTCAAAAATAAAAGAAACAACCTAATCACATATGTTTGTCTTCAAGATACTTAAATAATAAGTGATTTCCTTTGACCATTGATGGTTGTACAACCACAGAGTTCTAAGCAGATGTAAAATAAATGGAACTTCTGGGAGAACTTTTGGTTTTCTGATAGGAAGAGAATTCATGAACTGGCTTTTTGCTGTTTGGTTTTTGTCCATCAATTTATTTTCTCACTGAAATATTGTTAGAATACTTTTAGGTAACAGAACTATGTCCTAACAATGAGGAAATAAAGAAAATATCTAAGAGATAATAGAGATACACCGTCCATGACATTGCCCATGTATTAGTCTTCCCAGCTGGGTATCTTTGAATGCAGTATCACAGAAGAAAGTATCTACATGATTAAACTAATATTAATTGAATTTTCTGTTAATTGAAGTCAAACTTAGTCTTAATTCATAGAAAAGTTTAAATCTCACTCAAATCATCCTATGAGCTCTGCATGAAGATTTTCAATCACAAACCTCAGTATTTCAAAAGGTCATGTATTCTAATCTCATGGTCAAATGTTTTTTATAAGAATTTTTATTTAATGCAATTCCTATCCAAATACCATTAGCATACCTACAGATCTAGAGAAATCATTCTTAAAATTCATCTGGAACCAGAAGAGACCTAGAATAGCAAGGGCACTTCTGGGCAGCAAGGGCAGGACAGGAGGCATCACAATCCCAGACCTGAAAGTATACTACAAAGCTACTCTAATCAAATCAGCATGGTACTGGAATCAAAACAGACCTGAGGATCAGTGGAATAGATTAGAAGATACAACCCCAAATACAAACACACTCAGCCACCTTATCTTTGACAAAGGGGCCAAACATGTTCACTGGAAGAAAGATAGCCTCTTTAATAAATGGTGCTGGAAAAACTGGCTTGCCATATGCCGAAAACTAAAATTAGACCCAAGCCTATCACCATACACTAAACTAAAGTCAAAATGGATCAAATATCTAAACATTAAAACAGAAACACTAAATCTGCTGGAAAACAAAATGGGCAGAAATCTTGAAGACATAGGGGTAGGTGGAGAATTCATGAACAAAAGTCAAACTGCATGGGAAACACTTCCCAGAATCAACAATTGGGATCTTGTCTTGTTAAAAAGTTTTTGCATGTCAAAAGAAATCTCCAACAGAGTGAAAAGAAAACCAACAAACTGGGAAAAAATTCTAGTCAACTGCCCTTCAGATAAAGGCCTTCTATCTAGAACATATAAAGAATTAAAAAATATCAGGTCCTCGAAATTCAAAGACCCAATCCAAAAATGGGCATCTGAGATGAAAACACACTTCTCAGTTGAACAAATATGAATGGCAAATAAATACATATCATTGGTCATTAGAGAAATGCAAATTAAAACAACTCTGAGATTTCATCTCACTCCAGAAAGAATGGCCAGGATCAAGAAAACCACCAACAATAAATGCTAGAGAGGCTGTGGGGAAAATCTTCTCCACTGCTGGTGCGAGTGCAGACTGGTGCAACCACTGTGGAGGTCAGTCTGAAGCTTTCTCAAAAAGCTAGGACTGGAAGTCCCATTTGACCCAGCTATTCTGCTTCTGGGCATATTCCCAGAAGAAGTGAAATCCTCTTACCACAATGATATATGTGCACCCACGTTTATAGCAGCACAATTTGTAATAGCCAAATCTTGGAAACAACCCAAATGCCCATCAATTGAGGAATGGATTAAGAAGATGTGGTACTTTTATACAATGGAGTACTATTCAGCTATAAAAAATGATCACATGGAGGCTTTTACAGGTAAATGGATGTGACTTGAGACCATACTCATAAGTGAAATAAACCAAGCCCACATGTGTAAACACCACATTGTCTCCCTAGTGTAAGAAACTGAAAGACTCAATAAGATACAAAATTCCTGATAAATATGGAGAAAAGGTTCTGAAGTCCAATGGTGCTTTTATTCTTTGATTTGATTGGTTTAAGTCCCTTTCCTACAATTTGATTGCAATATGTGAGAAAATAGGAGCAGCTCTTTTGAAAAATGAGACACTACAGTAGCCATTGCTGGTTTCTTGTTGGCCAATTTGAAGGCCTGTAGTGCTCTTTTGTTTTATCTGGTTATGTATGGCTTTGTTTTGTTTGAGTTTATTGTCTGTAAATGTATGAACAACCATTTCAAGGAAAGCAAGAGACACTGGGGTAACCATAGTTAATTTCCTGTTCTTATGTTTTGAAGACCTGTGTAGCTTTCTGTGTTCTGTTTTGAAATGCTGTATTGTGTTTGACTCTATTCTGTTTTCTTTTGCTTTTTTTTTGTTCTATTTTGCTTTGTTTTGTTCTATTCTCTTTAAAATAAAAAAAAAGAATTTTTATTTCAGTAAGATTAAAATAAATTCGTTTCTTTGGAATTCCATTCAAAATAGCACACTTTAAATGCATGCTTTTGAAAGAAAGTAACAAAAACTTAAAAAATTTTAAAGATGAATACATACTCTAAAGTTTGATTCACATTAGTATAGATGAGCAAAGGATTTGAGGTTATGGAGTCTTACATCTGATGCAAGTAGCAGTGCTCTTGATTCCATGGAAGATTTGGAATACCTGATAATCTAAGCACTTGGGGTCCAGTAGAATACAGGAAAAAAAAAAAAACGAAAGAGAAAGAAGGAAAGAAAGAAGAACAGAAGGCAATCAGAACACTGAGAACAGATACTTTCTGTTTACACTGTAAGGTGTTTCTAGACTATGTGCTAAAAGTGGAATTTGTGAGTCATAGAGTATGGTTATTTTCAACACATTTACACATTGTCGATTGCTTTCCAAAGTTGTAATGATTTGTACTATGGGAAATAGCACTGAAGACTGCCTCTTTTTATGTAATTACAAATAATTCATATTATTATATTATCCATTGTTTTACCCTTCTGACTGGATTAAAGTCATATGCTACTTTTTAATTTGCATCTCTATTATTACTAGTGGGGGGAGCAAATGTTCAAATGTATCAAAAATTTGTACCTTATCTTTTTTGAACTATCTATACATTTTCTTGTCCAAATCCTTACTTTTTATTATTATTGTTTTGTAAATATTATTTACAGTAATATTTTCTCTGTGGAAAATCACATGTGGAAAATGACTTATTCAAGTGTTCCATTTTATTGACCTTTGGATATGTGGTATTTTTAGTATAAGTTTGATATAGCCAAACACAGTAAACTTTATGATTTGCTTTTTTTTTTTGGACAGGATTTCGCTATGCAGTTCATGCTGGACTTGAACTAACTGTGTAACCCAGGCTGGCCTCAAACTCACGGCAATTCTCTTGCCTCAGCCTGCTGAGTGCTGGGATAACAGGCCTATGCCACCACACCCAGCTATGATTTACATTTGTACCTCACCAAAGAGATCAGAGTTTATTCACACATGCACACATAAAAAAAAGATATTAATTTTAGATGTTTATCCCAAATAGAATGTATTTAATACCTAATAAAGAGGAGGGAATGTAGCTTTTCTCTTCTAAAAGGCAGTTGTTTCAAAACATTTTATTATATTTTTTCCTTACTGAATTTGTTTCTTTTTTGAGTAGGAAAATGTATTGCGGAAAAGGAATGGGGAACAGAAATAGCTCCTGAGGGACAGGAGGGGTCCTCAATGGATTGCCCTTGAATTTTTTCTTTTATCAAGGAAATAATGGCAGTGTTCAACAAGTTAAAAGATAATTTAATCAAATAATTCTCTTTTAATTTGTCTTCATTTTTCAAACTTATCTTGTGAAATTCTACCCAACCTTGTACACTTTTCTATGAATTTTAGAACCAACTATTTAAGATTTCTCTTCCCAAAGCACTATTGGAATAGTAAAAGTAATTGTATTAACTTAATATTTTAATTTTGAGGAACTGAATATTTTCAACATTGAGCCTCAGCATTTCTATACAGACTTTTTTCATTAATTCAAATCTTTGTTGCTGATTATCAGAAATAGTATAAGAGGTCTCTGTAGAGTTCACTTCCTTCATTTAACAAGTACAACACACTGATTATTATGTCATTTATCCATTCACTTTGTATGAAATGAATATTAGATGCTGATTTCTTATCATCATGCTTTGAAGTTCATTAATGCTTTCATTCTTTGATTTGATTGGTTTTAGTCTGTTTTCTATTAATTGATTACAATATGTGAGAAGGTATGAACTGCTATTTTGCGGGAAATAAGAGACATTATGGTAGCATTGTTGATTTCTTATTGTCTGGTTGGAAGTCCTGTAATGCTTTCATTATTTTGTTTTGATTGGTTTTATACTATGTTTTATTTGAATTTATTGTGTGTGAAGGTATGAACAACTATTTCAAAGAAAACAAGAGACACCATGGTAGCCATTGTTGATTTCCTATTGTCTTGTTTTGAAGTCCTGTGTTGCTTGCATTGTTCTGTCTTACTCTGTTTTGTTTTATTCCCTTTAAAATAAAATAAAGAAATACATATAAAATAAAATAAAATATCTAGACATATTAAAGAAATATTTAGTGACTATTAATGAAACATAGAGTACTTCAATGTAAAGTTACTATGTGCTTTGTACCTCTGGACTCAGGAATATTTTTGTTAACATTCTCCCAGTGTTTCATTGTCACTTTCAGATAATTTTTCTTTATAAGTGGCTTAGACTCAGGCAAATTACTTGGAACCAAATGCTTGCTCAACCTTTTTCCCAGTCATGTGATCTTGAGTAATTAGTAATTATTACTTTGTCTCAGTGCCCTCATCCATAAAATGAAAATACAAAAACTTAACTTACAGAATTATTGTGAGAAAATGGGTTTTGAAATATTAGATAACTTTATTTTTCCTATATTTATTATTGTAATGTCTAGTAGAGGAACCTGATCTGAATATTTTCATGCCTACTGTTAATTTTACATATGATTTCTTTAAAAAAAAAAAACCTTTTCCCTTTATTTTTCTATATAAAAATTCTAGTAATTTATTTCAGATATTTTCTTGTGCTATAGTTTCAGTTTGCTTACATATTGGTGTGATTACAAACTTATCCACTTAATAAATGAATGGTCTTATGACACAGAATCACATCTAAATTGCATAAATATCATATGAATAACCAAAATACTGACTGCTTTTAACTAGGGAAGCTTGGGAAAAAATCATGAAATTATAGCATAAAGTAGATAGCTACTAGCTTTTAATTTATAAAATCAAAAGGATGCAAATAAATACATAGATCATAGTATGAAGAAAAGTACAATTTCTCTTTGTTTCAGTGCATAAGTAGAAAAAGATATACATTATAGTGCAGACTTAGGTGCATTGTACTAACAGTGAGTGCTCCATGAAACAAATGAATTATTTTGTATTCTAGAGAATCTCTTTAAATAGACTCTCTTCCTATAGGAATTGTGGCACATTCAACAACTTTCAGTCTCATCAGAGCCTCAAAAGCAGAATAGGGGTAGCATCCAGTGGAAGTGTAATTATAGGTAAAGAAATCCTATCTGTAAATTAATAATTTACTCTATGTTGGAAAACTCAAATATATTAAAATAAATAGTGTCCTCTAAAATTTTCTCGATTGTTCTTCTTTAATTGTACAATGAAGACAAGATACACATTCAAAATATTATAACAGAATTAAGGCATTTGTATTTCTCTCAATTCCTCAAACAACACTATACTTAGAAGAATCCTAAATTGAAACTAATACTATGATAATTCCTAAAATGTTTAAAAAAGTTAATTTATATCAATTTGATGTGTTATCTTTTGTAAAAATGCAGGTTTGCTAAATCCATGACTAACATAACAGGAAAAACTTAGGATTGAGTGGATCCTCTAGGCTGCTTTGTCACTGACTACTTGTATTAAAAGGTACTCTCTCCAACATTGTAATAACAATATTAGCTTTTAAGTTTTGGTGACTTTTAATTAGTGTTTCTAAAAAGGTATAGTTTACAGACACCTAGGGACCTTCAAAACTGTCAGGATCACTCATCTACAAAAAGGTAAGATGGTTTTTCTAATAGTACTAAGACATTGTTAACCTTTGACACTGTGATGACATTTGCACTAACAGTTTAAAAGCAATGGTTTACAAAGTTCTAGGTATTTAAGCATGAATTAAAATAATGGCACCTAGTTGTGCTCATAAAATTGAGTTCTTTGCAGCAACAAACGAAATAAAAAATAATCTAGCTTTATTTGAGAACATCTTATGAATATGAGATATCGAGTAAAACACTGCAACATTTAAAAACACATGACTGTTGTCATGAGCGTGATAGTATTCCAAAAGTTAGAGACTTCAGTGATGAAATCAATAGTGATAAAAATAAATGCAATATTAAATTAAAGTTGTTTACAATGAAATATATAAAAAATTGGGAGTTCTGCAAAATTCAATGAATC
The DNA here is from genome assembly GCA_004365215.1 of Cuniculus paca. Taxonomy (NCBI): domain Eukaryota; kingdom Metazoa; phylum Chordata; class Mammalia; order Rodentia; family Cuniculidae; genus Cuniculus; species Cuniculus paca. The sequence continues at coordinate 8,945 of RJWT010019417.1, forward strand.
AACATTTTCCAAAAGATCAATTGTGCATAAGAGAATATTTCCAAAATCTAAGATGTGCCAATTTATTTTAATGGAATCAAGTTTAAAAAGTTCAGTACTATTGTTTCAGAATCCCCCTATCAACTAGCCTTTAGGAAAGTACTACTTGTTTAGTTTTGGTATACATAGGAACAAAAAAAATTCTTAACCCTGTGAAAATATTGTAAAATATTCCTCACTGTTAAAGTTATTTGTGAAGACTTTTAAAATATGTGTTTGAGACTGGACTTTCTTCCTATTCAAACCAAAGTAAAACACCTTCAATTTAGAGCAGATATTCGAATCCAATCATCATTTATTAAAGAAGGTATTAACTGGATTTGTGAAAGACTAAAATGCTAATCTTCTTAACATTTTTCAGTTTTAAAAAATTAAAGTTGTTTTTCATTTAAGAAAAAAAGAAAAAAAAACTTCATCTGGGATTGGGATTGTAGCTCACTGGGAAGGCATTTTTCTTGTGAGACCCAGATACGGGTTATATTCGATCTCTAGCATAGCAAATAAAACAAAACAAAACCACTCCTCTTTCTGTTTTCTTAACAGATAGCACATGTTACTATTATTATTAAAATTTTAAATAATAACTTTTTTAAATTTCTTAGAGTATTAGTAGTTATATTTGAGACCAGATGATTGAAAATGCTGGTTGAGATGATTGCCACGATCTGTCTCTTTTAGAGTCTGAACATCTGTTGTTTTCATTTTTCTTGAGGAGATGGAAATTTTGCTAGTTTTTTGCAACAACTTCAGAGAAGAGAGCTTCCTTTTCAATCTGTTTCACGTGATTTTAAACCATTTTTATCCTTTCCTCCCTTGGTGTTTCCTGATGTCTGACTTATGGTTCAAGATTTTATTCCTTGCAGGTTATTTTTTCTTTTTATTTTCAAACCAGTCCAAACCATCATACATTTTCTGAAATTTTTCAATCAAATTTCCTTTAATAAAGTTGGTAAGGTTACGTTATTTCGTGTGCATTTTTCTTAAAATCCTTTTTGTTTTCTTCACTGAGTAACATTTTGAAACTGATTTTTCTGTATGATTTTTTTCTTTTTGTAGTGCTAGGAATTGAACTCAAGTCTTGCTGTGCATTAGACAAACCATATTCCAGGCCTCTATTGTAATATTAATTCCAGTAAACTCTCTGTAATCTGGAAAAAACTGATTATGAATTTATAAAGTTTATTATTAAAAGCACTTTTCAGAACATCGATAATAACAAACTTTTTATCATTCTATCAGAGACTTTTTTATAGATTCTCAGTAGACATTGGTATATTTTAATTAGCAAAAGAACCAGTAAACACACAGTCCATCATCTTTCCAGAGAAAAAAAGACTCAGAGAAGAAGAGAAAAGGAGAAGGAGGAGAAAAGATTGTAACCTACATTATATTTTCTGAGGTCAGGCTATCATATGGGACTTACCAGTCTGAAAGGTGAATCAGTGGGTTTGTTCTGACTACCAGGACTTACCTTAGTGTTAGCTAAACTATGATTCTTGAGGTTTTGTAACATTTTAGGAAACATTACTATCAATCTGAGTGCGCTGTTTCAAGGAAACTTTTGTGCTCTTCTGCACACTTTAAAAATGAAACATTTCTTTATATCCTACTCTGCAAACAATCTATTTTTACATTTACTTTTCTAAGGTTGCCAAAAGTGCTAGATATGGTGGCACACACCTGTTTAAAGCACTCGGGAGCCTAAGGCAGAACAATTGCCCTAGGGAGACAGGCAGGATGGTTGCCATTATTAGACTGGGCTAAAAGTTCAAGTCCAGCCTGAACTATAAAGTGAGACCCTATCTCAAAAATAAATACAACCATGCACACACAAAAGGTTGCCAAACGCATTTCTAACTCATCTCTGTAAACTTTTCAGAGAGGTTGGATATAATATTTAAAGGTCTTTATAATTTCTTCTTTGATCTATTCAAACATTCAAAACTTCTTGGTATGATTTAATGATAATGTTCCAAGTGTCTCCTAAAGACATAGGGGATGCACGAAGGGAAGCAGCTTGAAGGGTGGGCCACAGTCGACCAGGCTTTTTAATAGCCATGTCCTTGCATAACCCCTTTGCCTTGGGTATGAGCTCAAATTACTGACATATGTCTACTGGGTTGGATTTGGTAGAAGTGATGAAATGTCACTTCTAATATGAGGTTATAAAAAAAAACAAAAAACCAACAGGGGTTTCTGTTTTGTGGATACTGTCTCATATTTTCTCCTAGACTGTTCTCTCTTGGGGAAAGTAGCAACCAGTTTAATGATATTTATGCCTTACTAGCAACTATATAAGTAAATTTGAAGGTAGGGCTCCTCCCCTCCAGTTCCTGAATAGTTCTTTCAGATGAAAAAAAGTCAGTGCAGACAGCTTGAGAACTTGTGATGCGCCTAGACCCAGTGGTTGTTGGCTATAACAAATTATCTAGACTTATAGAAACCATAAGATAGTAAACTTTTGTTGTATTAAACTGCAAAATTTGGGGTCATTTTTGGCATATTTTCAATATAGGCACTAGTGTGAATTTTCTTAGTGTAGGATCTGAATTTTATAATTCTTTCATTAATGGTTTTTAAAAGTTGCATAAACAATTTATGAGCCAACTGAAAAATGACATAGGAAATCAAGCTGAAAATTCCAAATTCTCTAAGCAATAACTAAAGCATTAATAATGTTATTGTCAAGTCTTAATACCACATAGAAGTTACTAGGGTATAGAGTACTATCCTTGAAGTTCATACAAATGCTATAGGTTTTATTTTTTACAGTTTTGTAACCAATTGACATTTTAAAACTGATTCTTTATTGTATTCTGCTCCTGATGAATATGCTATGGGAACACTAAATAGTGTTAAATTTAACATTTATAAAGATTGTTTTGATAGGACAACAGTGTACTTTTCTTAGAGTTCTTATTCTTTTAGTAACGAGAAAAATTATTCCTGAGGAAGTAAATACCTACAGGATTGCTTTTTGGGTTTAATCCATGTTTTGTGGAAATAATAAAACTCAAACAGTATGTCTCTTTTTCTCTTCACTCAATTACTTTTTAGGTAGTCGTGGTCACATTTAAAACACAGATATTGAACCCAGAGTTGTAATGGCTTTTGGGGCAATGTCTCAGTTCATAAGTAATGAGCTGAAGAGCCCTCTAATCTGGAAGATTTCAGATCTCATTTAAATAAGTATAGTAAATGGTATTTTAGATTTAATGAGTCATTTATATAATTTATTTCCCAAAGTGTTTCAGAGAACATGAGATTTGTGCAAGATTAAAATGTGTTACATTGAAATAAAAGATAGATAACTGTACTCTGATGTCAAATAACTGCGAAAAATATGTTTATGTACATTTAAACAGACATTAGCATTCAGAAACTTAAGAACTGTCAAAAAATCTACGTTGCAAATAATGCTTCCTCCATAAACTTTTAAAAGTATAACGAACCTGAAGAAAACTGTATAAATAATAAATGTACAGTAAACAAGCTTTCACAAAATGCAATACCATGTTACACCACACAGTTCAAGAAATAAAACCTTCCAAGCAATCCAGAAATATGTATCATACCACTGGCACTTATCATCCTCTAAGTTCATATCTAAATCGCCTACTGACCCCTAATGTGTTTTCATTATTTTATAAATGCAATCACATGGATGGATTCTTTAGCTCAGCATTGTATTTGTGAATTCCTACATAGTTATAGAGTACTTATAGTTTAGTCATGCCAGTTGCTGTATATTTCAGTTCTGAATATACTGCAACCTATAAGTTCTAACACTGCAATGGGAATTTGAATGTTTCTATATGAGGACTAACAGCAACTACAATTTATGTGTGTGTGTTTTCATTGAAAATTATTTATTTATGTATTTTTTGATCAATATATGGATGGATAACTAGAAGGATTAGAATTCTAAGGTGATTGGCTACCACTATGGTAACAAAGTTAACATTCCATTAAACTTCATATATTGAAATTTAAACTTTGATGTTATGGAATGAGTAAGGGTTCATGGTGAGCAATGAGGGCAGAGACCCTGTGAATGGGACTAGTGCCATTATAAAACAGTTCTCCACTCTATTGACTATGCCCATATACAGAAGGTATGATCTAGAAACCAGGATGTAGCACTCGCCAGGCACCAAATCTGCCAGCCCGTTTATTTTAGACTGGTCAGTATTCAGGAGAGTAAGAAGTGCATTTCTTTAGATTGTAAGCTACCTGTGTATATTGAAACCTGAATAGCCTGACATTAATGTTAAGTATTAGTAGAAAGTGCCCAAAAGTTTTCTAAACTGGCTAGACTAACTTATATTCCAGTGGCAGTATATAAAGATTCCCTTAGATATATTTAATTGTCAAACTTTTTTGTATGTCTTTTCTATTTTTACTCTTTTTGTGGTTGGGTTGATCTTATTAGACTGTGGTTTAGTTCACTGTTAGATAATAAATAAGGTTGCAGTTCTCTTTAGTTTGTTATTGGTGGCTTGAAAGCTTATTTTAGTTATCTTTTGATGAACATATAGTCTTATTTAAAATGCTGTTTAATTTACTAAATATTCCTTGGTAGCACTCTGGTGCTTGAACACTTTCATATTTGAGCACTCCATGTCCTATTTAAACCTTGTTTACTGAAATATAGCTTCATCAATTTTCTTCTACAACTATTACCATTCAGATCTAAATCTAGAGTCCTTGAGGAATTGCATTCTCTGTGCTGTGAGGAAGCACCCAGAATAACTTTTTATCCATATGGATATATGATATACCCAGGAGCTATTATTTGTTGAAAAAAAATTCTATACCATTGCACAGCTGTCAGTTTTGTCATGAATAGGGTGAATTTATGTGGAGATCTTTTTCTGGAGTCTATATTATTGGTTTGTGTGTATAGCATTAATCTGATATTGTATGAATTCTTTTATTCCTTATATGTACTTTCATAAAGTAAGTGTTAATATCTGTTAGAGGAGTCCACCAGTTATGTGTTTAATATTTATTGTCTTGGTAGTCAAGGTCTTTTGCATTCCTATATTAATTTGAAAAGGACATCGTCACTTTTCAGAAAAAATATACCTTCTGAAAAATTTGATTAAAGTTGAACTTAATATATAAGTCAATTTAAGAGAATTATATGTTGACAATAATGGGTTCTATAATTAATGCCATATTTCTACACATTGTTTACTTAAGTCTTTGATGTCTCTCAGTAATATTTTACAGTTTCTAAAATAGAAGTCTCATACAAGTTTCGTTAAATTAGTTACCAGGCATGGGATGTTTTAATGCTATTGTAAATGGCAACCTCTAAAAATTGTATTACTTACTAATGGCATACAAAAGTACAATCATTTTTACTTGCCAAGTTGTAGTATATCAACCTTGTAGTGAGCATATATTTCCTATTTCCTTGTCAATTCTGACACTACGCATGCATATCCAATTCTGTTTTCTGCAAAAATAAAGTAAAACATCTTCCTCTTCCTGTAAGCTAACTGAGGTTACCTTTGAAAATGGTTCCCTACAGAAACTCCCGAGAATCAGCCATGCTGGGACTAGGAGGAGTCGATCAAGGGTCCAACAAGCCAAACTTTCTGATAAGCTGCGCAGACCATGTGGGACCCAGGAAGAGAAAAAGTCAGTGCCTACTGTAAGCCTACCAGCATGCAGACTGAAAATCACCAACCCTCTCACCCCATAAGCCACTAGCTGGTTTGGAGGTCAACCTGAGCTGATAGCAATTGAGGTACAAAAAGCACCTGAAGGATTGTATTGTTAGGTTGAATTTACAGGCATGGGGTTGACAGTCTGAGCATGTATAGGAAGGATAACAGTATGCAATACAGTAAATATGAGGTTTTTTTTCTGTCTTGTTTTTAAAATCTCATAATGTTCTCACCATTTTGTTTTATTCTTATTAATTTTTTTTCTTTACTCAATATTCTGTTTTGATTGGTTTTATTCTGTTTTGTTGTGGTCTGATTTTGCTATAACTGATGGAATGGAAAACTACTGTGAAGATAACAAGATATACTATAGTAGCCATTGTTGTTTTCCCATTACCCTGCTTGGACCTTCTGTACCAATTTCACTGCTGTGTTTTGATTGGATTTATTCTGTTTTGTTTTGTTGGGTTTTACTATCTTTAAAATAAAAAAAAATTAAAAAAAGAAAGAAAATGGTTCCCTACTCTCTTGACCAAGAAAACCCCACAAATTCATGCAAAACAAGAGGCTCAAATTTTCACGTTTACTTTAAGAATACCTGTGAAACTTCCTAGATCATCAAGAGTATATCTATCTGAAAAATCACCAAGCATCTGAAATGTGTCACATTAAAGAAGCAATGTGTGTCAATCTGGCATTACGATGGTGGAGTTGGTAGGTGTGCCCAGACCAAACAGTCAGGCTGCACACACAGTTGGTGGCCCGAAAATAATGCTGAATTTTTGCTGCATGTGCTTAAAAATGCAGAGAGGGATGATGAAGATTGAGACCAAGATGACTGAGTGGTAAGCAGTAGAGAAAATAGCCTCTCTGAGAGTTGCTGTCCAGATGCTGTAATACAGCATTGTGAGGAAGACAAGAAGGAGGAAAGTGGGTCCACTGCATCCAGGAAGAATCTGAAGCGTGTATTGAAGCTCACAGAGAGAATAAAGAGAAAAACTTCAACAAAGAAGAAGGTAGTAGCGGTGGCGCCTTCTCCCTGAGACTGTGGATGCACAGTTACAGTGATGGCTGGCAATCTCAGAGGCCTCTGCAGAGAGATGCAGCAGGGGAATGGAGCAGTGAATGTGGAGAACTGCACTGGCTGGCAGTAAGTGCAGGGGACTTAGCACTTCTGCAGGAGAAAGCCATTAGCTGGGAGCAATCTTGGAGATGGGCTGACTGAACTCAGAACCCAGAATTGTTGCTGTCTCTATTTAGCAGATCCCAGCTAGGCTCAGACCTGCAGAAATTGCTTTGGTGACAGCAAGCCCAATTAGCCTGGTCTTGAGGCAGGCCTGCTGAGATTATCTACTACCCTGCCAAAAAACTATTGTTGGCTTGCCAGAATACATTGGTACAATTTGGGACTGTGTCTTCACAGGTTGTCCACTAGTGAAAACAGAGAGAATCCTGGAAATGGACTGTTTGTTTTTCTTTTTCTCTTTTATTTCTCCTTCTCTTTCATTGTTTTTATGAGTGTGATCATGGTTCCTAGCCTCTTTGTGGGTGTGAGTCTGTTCTGTTCCTCTTTTTATCTCTTTTTATTTATTTCTTTATTTTTGGCAGCACCAGGGATTGAACTCACGACCTTGCGCTTGCTGGGCAGGTGCTTAGATCGCTGAGCTAGATCCCTAGCCCCTTCCTCTTTTTATCTCTTTTAACTCTCTCTTCCTTCAGTCTTCTGCAGTAGTTTCCCAAAGTTGGTGTGATTACCCCTTTGTTCTTTAACATTACTTCTAATATCTTCCTCTTCTTCTATGTCTCTATTTTCTCCTTAAACTATTTTAAATTTTAACCCCCAAGGGCAAAATTGACACATTAAAGACATATATATTGCATATAATTTTCTGGCTTGTTTTACATTTTGTTAAACAATCACAAAACTAGTTTATATAGTTAAAAGTGGAAAATTAAGGGTTAGCTCAATTTGTCATTTTTTAGGCTGTGTTTGATGCATTTGATAACACTATAGCCAAAATTGACATAATTGATCTAAATAGCTGTTCTTCCTGGTATTCCATGACTGAGATTGACTAAGGGTCACAGAAAATCCTGTGGCACAGTGCCAAAGAACCATGCCGTGGGTCAAACAAGGAACAACTTCTCATCTTCAACAGACTGAAGAGGTAAGAGCTTCCAACATACTTGAATTCCCAAAAACAGCTACACCTGGAAGATACCTCAGAGAAGTAGTCAACACCCAAGGGTCTTAAATACTAGCAATAGAGCAACCCGCCATAGGCAACATACAAACATCACATCAGGAATTAAACTAAAAAAAAAGAAAGAAAAAAAATGAGATGTCATTTAAGCAAAATGCAAACCCAGACTTCCAGTTCACCAAAGGCAATGAGGTGGGGCACTCCAAAAGCACCCCACCAGGCCTCTCTGAAGTGGTAGCAATAAAGCAATTGAATGAGGTTCTGAAAAAAATTAAATCAGAAATAATCACTCAGATAACTATGGAGATTACCAAGATACACACCAGGCTTAGCAATGTTAGAGCAGAAACAGACAAAAAAATAGATGAGCTTAAGAAAATTATGGAAGTGAAGCATAGGAAAGAAATGCAATCCATAAAGCAGATTCAAGCAGCTATCCAGGAAAATAAAAACTCCATTGAAAGTATTCAAAATAGATTAGTCCAATGTGAGAAAAGGATCTCAGATATTGAAGACAGGCTTGCAGTTAGAGACCAGGAAAAGAAAAATTTCTCAAAAATAGCAAGAGATCATGAGAAATCAATCCAAGATCTGCTAGATGAGACAAAGAAGAATAACTGAAGATGGATTGGAGTAGGTGAAAAAACAGGAGATACCCCAAATGACATTAAAAAAAATGTTTGCAGACATCATGACAGAAAATGCTCTTGGTTGAGAAAAAGAATTTGGCATTTAGATAAACAAGGCAAATATAAAAATCCTAAATAAGCCAACATCAGTCAATGAAACTGAAGATATAATTAAAAACCTATCATCAAAGAAAAGCCCAGGCCCTGACAGATTCACTGCTGAAGTCTACAAGAAATTTAGAGATCTAACACCAGTACTTCTCAAACTCTTTAACGAAATTGAAAGGGAAGTAGTACTGCAGAATTCATTCCTGGAAGCAAGAATTACCTGGACACCAAAACCAGAGAAGAACTCAACGAAGAAAGAGAATTACAAGCCAATTTCCTTAATGAACATAAATGCAAAAATCCTTAATAAGATACTGGCAAACAGACTGCAGTAAATCAAGATGATTATACACCATGATCAAGTGGGATTCATTGCAGGGATGCAGGGATATTTTGACATATGTGAATACATAAATGTAATACATCATATTAACAGAGCCAAGGAATAAAACATGATCATCTCAGGAGATGCAGAAAAAGATTTTGACAAAGTTCAGAACCTATTCAGGATAAAAATCCTACAGAAAATTGGAAGAGATGGTCTTTATCTCAATCTGATAAAAGCCATCTATGGCAAACCAACATCCAAAATCATACTGAATGCCAAAAACTGAAAACTATCTCTCTACAGTCAGGAACAAGACAAGGATGTCCATTGTCTCCACTCATATGCAACACTGTCCTGGAAAATTTATTTGGAGATATTAGACAAGAGAAATAAATAAAAATAGGAAAGGAAGAAGTTATTTACAGATGACATGATACTCTACATTGAAGATCCCAAAAACTCCACCAAAAGACTGCTAAATTTAATAAGCAGATTCAGTAACA
>RJWT010019418.1:0-18406 GCA_004365215.1 Cuniculus paca
CCCCAGCCCTTTGTTTTTTTTTTTTTTTTTTTTCTGCACCAGGGATTGAACTCATTACCTCATGCTCACTAGGCTGGAGCTTAGGCCACTGAGCCAACTCCCCGGCCCTTCTCTTTTTGAGACAGGGTCTCACCATGCCGTTCAGGCTGGCCTTGAGCTCACTTTGTAGCCCAGGCTGGTCTCGAACTCACAACGATCTGCCTGTCTCAGCCTCCCGAGTGCTGGGATTACAGGCGTGAGCCACCACGCCCGGCTCTTTTTGCTGTTTTTTGAGACAGAGTCTCACTACGTAGTTCAGGTTCACCTTGAACTCATGGTGATCCTCCTGCTTCAGCCTCCCATATGCTGGGATTATAGGCACATGCCACCACACATAGTTCTATGAACCTTTAAAGTGTTAAAAATAACAAGGCACAGTGTGAAAGTCTCAGCAATAAAACCAAACATTTAAAAAGTCACAGTCGATAGGTTGGCCAAACAAAAATCTGTCAGAAGATTCATGGGACTGTACAAATTTATATATGGTAATCACGTACTGAGAGTTGGACATATATCAAATACTCCATATGCTCATTAGCTTTGAAAAACATGTAGCTCTACATCCAGAACTGTCAAGGCCCTGTGTTACAACTTAAAACAAATCCTGAATGGTTTATAAAAAATAAACTATGTACCTGTTATGTGGGCATTACAAATATTAATGTATCTAGAACATCTGAAGAGCGCTAAGCATAGAAAGAGTTAATAAATATTACCCTTACTGTGCTGGGCCTGGTGGCACATGCCTATAATCCTAGCACTCGGGAGGCTGAGACTTGAGGATCCTCGTGAGTTCAAGATCAGTCTGGGCTACAAAGTGAGCTCAAGGCCAGCCTGAATGGCATAGTGAGACCTTGTCTCAAAAAGACAAGGGCTGGGGATTTAGTTTAGTGGTGTAAGCACCTGCCTGGCAAGCATGAGGTTGTAAGTTGGATCCCCGGTGCCGCAAAAAAAAAAAAAAGAAAAAAAAATTATTTACCCTTACTATAACCCAAGATAAATGACAGCTTTTCTTCTTTTAAGTATCTTATATCATTAGTAAGAACCTCACAACTACAAGTTCTAAAGATAATTTTAAGAGGGCTTATGTAGCAATAAAATTTAAAAGAGGTAACTTTTTTTTGCTTCTCCAAAACATACATTTCCATTCAATCTGGCTTTCTTTTTACTGAAAGACCTTTTCATGATGACTACAAGAGTGAAATATAATTTAGAAGCAGTCTCTAAAACTGGAAATAATGTTCATCTAAATATGCCTGCCAAGTTTAAAAATGTATTAGGAATTAAATTGAAACATGTTGAAAATGACTCATGGTGAACCAGAATATACACTGTAGGAAATAAGAGCTCATTTACAAGTGGGAGAAATACACTCACACTTCATCTGTGGTAATTCTCTGGACTTTCTTTCCAGTAAATATAATATTTTAAAATCATCATGGAAAATATCTTACTTTTAGCTTTAGGCTTTTGGACTTCATTTAGCTAGCATTCTAATGTGTTACACATCTTTTTTTGGATGTGAGTATACTGATCAAATGTAAATCTATGAACCCCACCCCCTGGAACAGAGCAGAAGCCTATAAAGAAAGCTATACAAACCTGCATACATACATATGCACTCGTACTTTTTCTCTCTAGCTCAGTTCAAATGCATAATGACAACTATGATTCTAGATTTCTAAGAAACAATTTAAAATGTACACATATAATCATACTTTTTCCCTTCATTTACAAACATGTTATTGAGGAGCATGTAACTCAGTCTTTTCTCTTGTAGTATTCACATACCCTCTCCACTTGAAAGTGTACATTTTTAGGGGAGCTGACTAGACTCAGAAAAGACCTTGGACACCAACTCCCCTGAAAGGGGTGCTATAAGATGAATGAATCTGAAACCTTAGTCTTACTAACAATACATTTTTTTGAGCTAATTAATGTCACACATTGAAATACATATCTGTAATTGTAAGTTTACTGTGAACTCAAGTTGGACTCAACTAACAACAGGAGCCCAGTTTGAGTTCTGCTTCTTTGCTTTATTAATTATACACTGAACAGAAACTACAGTACATGAAGTGTATCTGTGCAGCACCTCCTTTATCTATATACTATCCCTATCCCCAAACCAAGTGTTTTAAATCTGACCACCACCTCTGGTAACAATTGAGCTCTCTGGGCAGAGTCACATAACCTAACATGGGACAATAAGCATTTGCCCTTGTGGAAATTTCACTCCCACTCCCATGCTTGGTTGGGATTGAGGACTCAGGGTGAACTGACAGCAACTGAGGGGAAGGGAACAGTTTGATGCTTGTATTGTTTGGTTGACTCTGTAGGCCTGGGGCTGGTGGTGTGGGCATCTACCTGGAGGATGGCAGTGTGCACTGTGCTAACTGTGGGGGATATCCTCCGGTCTCGTTTTTGAAATCCAATGTTTTGTTCCATTTTACTGTTTTGTTTTATCACTGCGCCTGGTAACCTGAGCAACTATTTTGAAGAAAACAATGTGCAGTATTGTTCTGCTTTGTTTTGCTCCAATTTATTGTTTTGTTTTATGCAATGTTATGTTTTGATTGACTTTATTGTTTTGATTTTGCTATGTCTGATGATATGGACAACTATTGTGAAGATAGCAAGATATATTAAGGTAGTCATTGTTGATTTCCTATGATCCTGTTTTGAAATTCTGTACCACTTTCACTGCTTTATTTTGATTGGCTTTACTGTTTTGTTTTCTTGGGCTATATTCTATTTAAAAAAAAAAGAACTTGAGATCAAGCAGATTCATTTTTTTCTTAGTAAATGTCTTACTTACATACCCCAGATGCTTCTAAGACTGTTCCTTTAATATTCATGTTGCAATTTCATTTGGATTCAAAAATTGCTATTTCCCATCCTCTCCCCAACCGTTAGAATGTGTGAATTCAAAACTGCAGATTTCTTATTTCAGAAAGTTTTCTTCTACTATGTCTCTAAATATATTTTTATTCTTCTACATTGTTGTTTTCTTCCCTTGGCATACTAATTTTCTGAATTTGAATATGCAGTCCAGCCCCCACATCTATTACCTGTTCTATAACTGTTTTAGTAACTTTCTTCTTTTCTTCTGCATTGTAAGTTGCCTTGTTTCACTTGCCAATTGGTTTTCTGGATTCCCCAATCTTCACTATTTCTCTTTCATTCTTTCTTAAATTGTAACATCATTTTTCTTGGTAATTTCTCTCAACATTATCAGTTATTTTCCATCTTATTCTATTGCAACATCACTAGTTTCATAAATTCTGTGCCCTCTTAAATTTCCTTAGTTCTGTGAACAGTCTGTGATCCAAAATCCTTTTAGGCTTAGAAAAATCTTTCAAAATGTTCTCATCTTTGGCAGCTCTGTATTACCCCTGCTGTCTCCCTGCATTAACAGATAACTTACTTAACTCTTATACTTGTCTCAACACCTTTCTCCTCACCATCAGCTGCTAATCTTTTTTTACTTCTTTTTGGAGTGTTGGAGAACCACACCCAGGGCCTTCTTTGGGTTTGCGAGGGCTCTATTACTAAGCTGTATCTCCAGTCTCACTAATCTCTGAATGGGGCTAGCCAGGCTTGCACTCTGCCCTCAAAACAACCTGAAGGGGAATCTGTGGCCCTACTATGGGACAGGGCACATATAAATCATCATTGTACAAAGATCTATTGGAAAGTCTACCTTAGAAGATACTGGAGGGCTTTCCTTGGTTTTCAATGGAAATAAGGGTTTCTTCTGTTTTGTTATTTCTGTTCACATTATATGGGCATGAAAATGTCAAAAATGCCCTTAAGAAATCTTTATTTCTATAAGTCCTCTATTAACTGAACTTAGCATTGTAGTATACACAAAAGAAAAATTCTTCCATTATAGTTCAGAGATTCCTAGCCTATCATTTTATGCAAAACCCAGTAATTTAGTGATTCCCTTGCTAATTATTAGGAATAGAGGATATCTTGCTGGACGTGGTGGTGCATGCCTGCAATCCCAGAACTTGAGAGGCTGAGGCAGGAGAATTGCTCGGAATTTGAGGTCAGCCTGGGCTATACTGTGAGTTCAAGACGAGCCTAGACTACATGGTGAGACCCTGTCTGGAAAAAAAAAAAAATCACAAAATGTGTATGTTAGTACTTGAAGTATGACCGAACAAACTGGTCAATGTTCAAATTTTTAAGTATCGCAAAAGACATATTGCCATTAATTCCTTTCAAAATACTGCCTGTCACTTGAAACATACTTACCCATCATTCTTGCTACTTTATGAAGTAGATCTGGAAGTTCTATTTTGTCTTTAATTGTATTATTACTATGGTTGCTTCAATATCCTGAATAGATTCAGAATGTTTATCTTTCATGGTCATTTTAACTTTGTAGAAGAGCCAGAAATTACATGGTGCCAGACCTAGTGAATAAGAAGGACGAGGACATGCTGTAATGTTTTACAAGTCTGCCTTTCTGTTGGATGGCAGCTGGCATCAGCATTCACTGTATTTTTGACCATACCTCATAAAGACACAAAAGACTTCCAAAACTGCTTCAAAAAGTGGCAAGAATAATGGGATATGTGTGTTTGAAGTGAGAAATGAGGAGTATATTGAGGGGAATTAATGGCAATGTGTTCTTTAGTGTAATAAATTTTTACTAAATATTTTGATTACCCCTAGTATAATAGGTTTAAGGTGCTTACTTTACTGAATGAAGGGTTGTTTAAAGTGTGAAGTTTGGAAACAACTGCCCTTATTATTCACTGAGGTCACCATAAAATCAAGGTTTAACAAATTTAACCTAAAAGTCAAGTAAAAAGGCTAAAAACATTTAACTAGTGATGTTCTTATAAGTTCATCTACTAACCAACATTCCTTGAAAATTTTTATGGCACCTTCTTTAAACTCATCATTTAATTATAGTGCTATTTATTTCATATTTTTCAATGAAGATATTTTTAATCTTGATGAAATATCTTCCTAAAGTTGGAATTGCTTCTATAATTAGTATTTTCCTCTTGAGAGTCTAGTAAACATCTCAAAAAAAAAAACCAAAAAACACACAAAGTAGAAATTAGTTTGTTCTATTAGTCACTTTCCTGTTGCTGAACAAAGTTCCCAATACTTGCAATTTAAAGGAAGAGACATTTATTCTGTCTCATGGTTTTATTCCGTGCATGGGCGGCTAGTTGCAAAGCAGAAATGGCATGAGTTACTCACCTCAGAGCAGCCAGGAAGCAGACACAAGGAAGAAGGTAGGGAGGGGGAGATACCCTCCAAAGGTGCACTCCCAGTGCCACATCTCTTTTAACCAGGGACTACTACCTCCAATGATACATCTAGCCATAAACGCATCAATGGATCAGTCCACTGATGATTATAGCCCCCAATGATCCAATCATTTTCCAAAAGTACCATCTCTGAACATGAGAGACTTTTATGGGTCATTCCAGATCTAAATCATAACATATGCCAAGATTCAGTTAACTAACGGTAGATTCCAGTTTTCACTCTTTTTCTAAATGTTGACTATATATTTAATAATCTGTTTTAGAATGTTTTTGGTAAGTCACATTCAAGTTTACCGGGATATAGTTTCTATGATCATTCCTCTTCAGTATTTCAAAGAATAAGGACATATGCATACATCCAGACTCTGGCACTTGTTCTGGTAATGCCATTTTTGCAGGATAACCAACATTTTCCCTGTGATCACTTCCTGAAGTTCTTTTGAACCTTATCATATTTGGGTATCACTAGCACATGGAGAAGCAGCTCACTTCTACACACAAACAAAGCACCCCAAAAATCTCCAGGTAAGAAACTCATCTAGATTTGAGAACCAGTGGGGTAGAGACGAGTCTCATAGTTTGGAGAACTCTCTCACTCTTTTTTTTTTTTTTTTTTTTTTGCTTTAAACAAATAAAACTGAAATGGACTTCCATCTATTTAACTGCAGTGACTTCCATTTTATTTTGATACATCTTTTCCCCATGGTGACTTACAGGATCTTCAAGCCAATAGAAGTATTTCACAAATATATGGCTATTGGGTATATACCTACACAATACCTCAGCAGTATCTTTCAGCAAGAAAAACACTCAAGAGTAAAGACCTGACACAATTAACTAGGTAGAATGAAAATCTGCTCCAAATATTTGTTTCTGAGGTAAAGGCACCACACCTGTTCAATTAAGAAAACCATCTTTACAACACAGGATGCTTTTTATTTTTAAGTAAGGCCTAGAACACTTAGCCACCAGTTAGGTACTGAATGCAGAGCTCCATCCTCCGCTTATGCCATAAACTCATAGGGAATAGGTTCCAACAACTCAGGCTCCTTCCCATTGGTTCTCATGAAGTGTGCTTCTCTGGGCGGGGCAGACTGGCACTTTAGTTGAACCCAGGTATTTTTCTCTTTGGCTTCTTTCTTTTTCTGATCATTTTACTTGACACGTTTCAGGAAGCTATCACAACTCTCTGAGTGTTTAATACGCTCACTATGCACATTAATCCTCTTGGCAAGTATCTTGCCCTTAACTTGCTTATTTACAGCAATGCCAACAGCATGCTGGGTAACACTGTAGACTCTTCCTGTTTTGCCATGGTAACATTTGTGTGGCATTCCTTTTTGCATATTACCCATTCCCTTGATGTCTACAATATCACCCTTTTTGTAGATTCGCATGTATGTGGCCAACGGAACAACCCCATGCTTTCCAAAAGGCCTAGAGAACATATACTGGGTTCTCCTCCTCTGTCCTTTTGTGTTTGTCATTTTGGCAAATTACTGAAAGATGGAGGTTCCAGTCGAAAGGCTGGAGTACTCTTTTTAGCAAACTGTCTTCACAGTGGAAAACTGTAAGTTGAAATTAAAATGGAAAATACTAGTGGATTAAAACTGATAGATATTAAGGATTATATCAAAAAATACTGAATAGAGGGCTTATTAGAGAAGCAAATATGGGGAAGCTAGTTTCTAACCTCGAAAAAAAATACTTGAGAGGGACAGGATTGTAAGCACACAATTTTAATACTATGCTAAAAACTCAGAGAAGACTCTTAAGTGTTTTTGAAGGGAAGTTAAGGTCTCACAAAAGATATGAACATTGCATTCAGTCTTAAAAATACAGGTATCTACCTAGTAGAGAAACAGGATATGAGCAAGAGAAGAGAAAAAGTCATTCTTAGAAAAAAAAAAAAAAGATAAAGGGTAAACATTCACACAGAGAATGGCAAGACATCAACTTGTGTAGTGTACATGGGAGACAGACGAATTTGGAAAGACTGGAGATACTATGAATATCTTTAAATACTAGGCTGTATAGGTAGCCTGGATGCTACTGTGTTGAGGAACATGATCATAGTTCTCAGTGACCCTTGTAGAATGAGGTAGTAGAACAGAGTGAACTTAACTAAAAGCAAGGAGATAGTAACTTTAGAGGCTATGAAAATAGTTCAGGCAAGGAAAAAATAAAAGCTTGACTACAGCAGTGGCATCTAGGATTAAGAGGAGGGAAATGATTAGATATATGTAGAAATTAGCATTAACTTCACATGGGTTTAAATGTCAGCAAGGCCTTTCTTGATTACCCTAGCACGGTATAACCTGTCTTAGCTATTATTTGTCCTTACACAACCTGGTTCAGAGCAATCATCAAAATATATAATTATAAGAATAATTATGTATGTAATTGTTTGTTTTTTGTCTCCCTCAACTCTCAGTAGGCACAATGTCTAATTCATTTGCTAATGTATCCCTTAGTATATACACCTCCTTAGTACCTTAGGACTTCACCTGTCACATGGCAGGCATCAAAAAATATCTGATGGCTGAATAAATAGGAAAGAAAGTAAGCGGGGGGGAGGGGGGCGGGGCGGGGCAGGGGGTAAGTAGTTGTGAATTACCCATTGTCTTGTTCAAGTGTCTGGACAAATGATGACGTCAGAATCCAAAACTAGTAGGGGAAGAACAGGTTTGAACAAGAGGATTAACTTAGTGGAGAGAGATGAAGCAACCAATTAAGAGGGTATTAACCATGATTAGGACATGATACCAGTCAAGAAGCAGTGGGAAGTTGATCCAGGACAATGGCAACAGCAGTGAAGACAATTTTAGAGATATCACAGGGTGAAATCTATGAAATCTGACAAGTTATAAATATAGGAACCAAGAGAAAGGATTAGTATTCTGAAGATTCAAACACGAATGGCTTAAAAATGGTGGAATAATTTGTCAACTGAAGTAAATGTTTAATTTGGGAAAGGTGAACATAGGAGGATGCTCCAGAAATAATGAGTTTAAAGTTCCAGAAAAATATTCTAACAAAAATATTAGGCAGGTGGCTAGAAATCGGAATTTACGAGACAAGAAAAAAAAGGTAAAGCTTGAATTTTAAAATATTGTAGGTCATATCCTACCACAAGAGTTGAAGTTAAGAGAAGATAAAAGCCCAGAAGGAGGATAAACATAAAATTAGAAGAAAAAGACCAAATGCCATGAGAACAAATAAAAAAGAGCAAGTAAAAAACTATTCTAAATTAAAGACTGAAGAGGCATGATAAGTAATAAGACATATGATTCTGCACTGAATCCTAGGGCAGAAAAAGAATTGTTTTATAAAAGGACATAGTTGGGATAACTGATAAAAATGGATGAAAGTATTGCTATCAAGGATATCTTGAATTTGAAAGATATAATACAGTTATACAAGAATATTTCTCTTCCTAAGAAATATACTGAGAAGGGGTAAAGGTATATGATGCACTCAACTGATTCTTAAAATTATTCAGAAAAACACTGTGTGTGTGTATGTGTGTGCATGCATGTAGAGGGAAGGGAAGGAAGAAAAAATAAGGAAGGGAGAGGAAAAGAGTGTATAAGAACGAAATAAGACACAAAAACTCAAACACTGTACGGTTTCTCTTATTTGAGAAACATTATACACACATACATATACATATATATATATACATATACATATACACAAAAGAGACATAAATAAGTAGGGAGAAGCTGAAATACTCCAAATTACATATTTCATTGTTTCACAAAGTTTTCATATATATATATGCTAAGTGGTTTCATTTAAAATACTAAGTTTGTCTTTGTTCATTGAAAAGAAAGTTTTACATTATTATTTGTTTCTTTTTTTCTAAGAATCTTTTTGGTCTATGTCTTGTACTCTAAAAAACTCTAACAGTATATTAACTATTGTTATTTCTTATTATTTTATTATAAAATTTTGTTTATTTTTTCATAAAATAAAAAAATACTAAAAAAGAATGATAAATGTAACAAAGTGTTAAGAAGGAGTGAAACTGGGATAAAAGATACAAGAGTTTTGAGTGATACTCTTATAGTTTTTTAATGTATATATGAAATTATCTAGAATAAGAAGGTAAAAAAATACAGACCAAGATAGACTGCTGGGGCACAGACTTGATTTTATAGGGGAAAAAGTGAATTTCTCCCTTGAAAAAAGAGAGGCATTCAGTTATTCAGGATTGAGTTTATGTCAAACAATATGGAAATAGCACTTCCTATACCAATTGTTCTACTTATACAACAAAAATACGCAGAATATTACAGTCTATTTTTGTATAAAGATGTTCTATATCACAGAGTTTCAAGTTAACAACACTTACATCCATCACTAATTCTCCTGTTACAGAGTAAATATTTTCAGGCACAGACTCTCAATTCTTAATTAATGAAAAAGATTAGGGAGGTGTGGTAGTGCACACCTGTAATCCTAGGAGTTGGAGGCTAAGCAGGAGGATAACTGAGTTTGATGCCAGCTTGGGCTAGGTACTGAGTTCAAGCCCAACCCTACAAAGCAAAACTGTCTTAAAAAACAAAACAAAACAAAAACAAGACAAAACAAAACAAATCAGATCAGGATTAGCAGAAATTTCAAACTGCTTTTTCTGTATTTTGATTTTTTGCATAGAAACATTCAAGATATGACCTTTAGTGGAAGGAAAAAGGAGTACATCACTTTTGAACTAGTGCCACTTACACAGAGTCCTATGTAATAAGTTATTCATAAATGGTTAAAGGATTGCCTGGGCCACTGTTCTACTGGGATAAGGAACTTTAGATTAGACCAGTACCTAATGAAGAAAAAGGAGGACAGATGATAGGCAGCATAAAGATAAAATCCATACACTGTGATCTGAATAAGGGAGTTACTTACCAGTTCCTTCTAGAGCTCTATGTCCAGTCTGAAAAGTAATAGGCATTTTTCCTCTCGACACTACATTTCCTAATGCTTTCATGTCCACTATATTACCACTAATTCTAAGGTCTTTACTAGGAAGGAAATAGAACCACTGTGGTAACTTAGAAAGTACTAGATTTAGCTTGACATACAAACCTATCCAAATGAATATTGTCAAATGGAACAACAGCTAAAGCCAAGAAGAAAACTTTAGAGAAACACAGGGCTTGGCCATCTCAATATAAACAAAAGCAAACTT
Organism: Cuniculus paca; assembly: GCA_004365215.1. NCBI lineage: Eukaryota > Metazoa > Chordata > Mammalia > Rodentia > Cuniculidae > Cuniculus > Cuniculus paca. The sequence goes on from RJWT010019418.1 coordinate 10,528, forward strand.
AAGGGAAAATACAAAGGAATAAGAGAAATCAAGTAAGATAAATCTTGTAAATTCTAAGAATCTCCTCAGAGTGACCGATTAGGGTATTTTATAAAATAACAAAAACTTAAAATAAAATAAAAATTCAGATCTAAAAATTTTTCCTTTATAGTGTATAAATGTATATTCTATCTTCCATAAAGAAATATGACCAAAAAAGTAATAGTACAGGATTCAGAATTAGAAATTTCTCCATTCAAAACAAATCATTATATGAATTATTTTGCATAACATGAAGACTAGGGTTAATATGAATAAAATTAGTACATTTTTGTTAAGTAAAACAACATTTGGGTATTATAGCTTTAATTTCAAATGTCATTCCATTAAGTTTACCTTTCAAATCATAAAAATATTTCTTGTCTGCTGAAAACAGAAGCAGCAGATTAATGTAGATAAAAAGGCAGAATAGAAGCATATTGAAATTATTCTCCTTTGGCGGTACAACAAAAATGGAAATTAAGGGCGGCTAGTTTCTATACCAACTACTAAATTAGTTCAGTGTACATGAAAACCACTCTACTCATCTACTATCCTATGTTCTTCCATTTTCTACTAGCAAACGATGAGGACAAAATCCTACTGTTGTAGTCTGAAGTTTGCAAAGGAAACAATTACATACAGGACACATAATTTATAGTATTATTATTATTTTTTTTTTTTTGCAGCACCGAGGATTGAATTCACGACCTTGTGCTTGCCGGGCAGGCACTTAGACCGCTGAGCTAGATCCCCAGCCTTGTTTTTGAGACAGGGTCTCACTATGCCGTTCAGGCTGGCCTTGAGCTCACTTTGTGGCCCAGGCTGGTCTTGAACTCACAACGATCCGCCTGTCTCAGCCTCCCGGGTGCTGGGATTACAGGCGTGAGCCACCACGCCCGGCACTCTCCGGTTTTCCTTTTTATCTTGGCGACAATCCTCATGGGGGCCATCCACACTCAGGACCATCCTGATTCAGTTCAGCTGGTGTTACAAGTTGATCACCAGTTAGCAATCCACACCTACCATTATCAAATAAGTGGTAGGTAATGAAAACATAACTTCAACCAATATTGATTTAAAATAGTCACAAACTCAAAATTATTTCAAAATATATGCCCAAACACAGAATATATATATTTTAAAATGCTACAACTAAAAAATACAATTAAAATTAATTCTGGCGCATGCTGCAATTCCAGCTACTGTGAGCTCAGGCAGGAGGTTTACAAGTTCAAAGCCAACCTGGGCAACTTAGTGAGCCCTTGTCCCAAATTACAATTTTAAAAGGGCTGAGGGGTATACTGCTTCCGTTCAATTTTTCACTACTGAGAAAAGAAAAGAAAAGAAAAGAAAAGAAAAGAACTGAATTGCAGATTCATCCAGGATCTCATAAATATAAGAGTATTCAACTTACTCTACCTCTTATACTGGTTGAGTTTTAAAATTTTCTCCCTAGGGCAATTCTCAAGGTGTACATAGCAATTCAAAGCACCAGAACATGAGATAATGTTCTGTTCATGTTCATGAAAGCTGGGTATTTATTATTTATTATTGGAGAAAATGTTGAGCTAGGAATTGGGACATACATAGGTCCTCTATGCTTAAGAAAGTCCTTTCCTTTGTAGAAAACTGAAGTCATTGAGTAAAAATCCTTTTTTCTTCAAGTTTGAAAATGGCACACTGCTTCCTTACACTTCTCTTCATAAAAGCACAGGTTGCTTAGCCATAAAGTATTTGATCAATAAATAAAAAATTGCTCATGTTAAAGAAAAAGATGACACTAATTATCCCTTACTGGAAAATTGTGCATAGGCAGGTCAGCTGGGAGCTTTACTTAAATGCAATCATGGAAATTGCATTCCATGTAAAGATTAAATGCATTTTTTATTCTGATTTTGATCATATATATTTTGTATATATATATTTACATAGTTTACTTTTCAAATATGTAATAGTACTAACTCATAGGTTTTTGTTTTGAAAAAACACAGGGAAAGGAATGAAGAGAGCTTTTAAATGAACACTCGAAATTAACCTGGGTTCATCACTCTTTTTTTCATGGAACTTGACCAATGCATCAACTCTTCTAAACTGTTGTGTCACCAACAGCATCAGTATAAAAAAGGTCAAGGTGGGCATGGTGGCTCATTCCTGTAATCCCATCACTTGGGAGAACGGCTGCAGGACATGGAAGCCACACGAGACAAAAGGCCCTCTGAGTTAGGCCACCCTATGGTTCAGAGGAGCCAAAAGGAATCAGTGTGTATCACAAAACAAAACAAAACAAAACCAGAAACTCATTAAACTATCCATTTCATGCTTCAGTCTATACAAGCACACCCTGACGGAATGGCTGAACACTTGTGCTGACAAGAATATATTAGATGCTAAGGCATTTTGAAAAGACCTGTTGAAAAAGTTTTTATTTCTTGTAAGCTTGGTCCCAATTCTACTCTAGGTGTCACCAAGCCAGAAAACGAGCTCTTTCATGTGTGAACACTACAAATATTTGTGGGGAGTTACAGTCTCACACTATAGAACATCACTGAATCTTTCCACAGATTAGATCATTTTCCCCTGAAGGTTTTCTAGTTTCATGCTTGGGTTCCAGGATTTCAGCACAGTACTATAGGTAAGATAATCACCAACCACATTCTAATTTTTATTACTGTAGTATAAGATCTCCACATTGAAACCTCCGACTCATTTTCACAGTTCACTTCTACAGTTCACACCACTGTAGGTTTCTGAATCCAAGTGTATGTTCTTACATTTATTCCATAAAATTCAATCAGCTCATTACGTCTGAATTAGATCTTCAGTCTGTCATTCAATTTATTTGTCACTCTTCTCTGTTTTATACCAAATTAGTTAAATACCTTGAGTTTTGTGTTTTAAGTTTGTTTTGGGGCAGAGCTGGGGATTAAACTCAGGGTCTCATGCATGCTAGGTCACTCCTCTTCTAGAGCTACACCCAGAGCCCAAATTTTCCATGTGTATAATTCTTATATCAAAAATTAGAAGCTGGACACAGTGGCAAATACCTTGCAGTCACTTGGGAGGCTGAGGCAGAAAGATCACTTGAGCCCAAGAGTTTAAGGACAGCATGGGCAACATAGGGAGATCTCATCCCAAATCACAAATTAATCCTCAGGCATTCATTCATCAGTTAAATGAACTACTGCTGCACAATGTAGTGCATGCCTATAATTCCAGATTGGGAGGCAGAAGCAGAAGGATCACCAAGAGTTTGGGGCCAGTTTGGGCTGCATAGTGAGCGGTCAGCCTGAATACACAGTGAGACCCTGTCACAAGAAAAAAAATCCCAAAGAGCTGGGTGTGGGGGCTCACTCCTGTAATCCCAGCACTCAGGAGGCTAAGGCAGGAGGATGTTGCAAGTTTGAGACCATCCTGGGCTACAAAGTGAGCCCAAGGCCAGCCTGAACAGCATAGTGAGACCCTGTCTCAAAAAGACAAAAAACAAAAAACAAACAAACAAAAAAATCCCAAAAACCAAAGCAAAGCAACAAAAAAACCAAAACCATTTGGTTTCCTAATTTCAAGTTTATTAGTATGTGAAAGATATATATAGAAGCTGTACTATTTTAGCAACTTTTCTATATGAAACTATTTCAAAATTTTAAAAACTCTGCAAACGCATATCAATAAGAAATAAAAACTGAAATAAAGAGGTAGTCACTCTCAACCCTTCATGTAATCAAACCATTTAAAATTCAGTGTTCAATAAGGCAATGACTGTTAATGTTCATCAGTGATTCTTTTTTTTTTTTTGTCTTTCTGAGACAGGGTTTCACTATGCAGTTCAAGCTGGCCTGGAATTCACTTTGTTTCCCAGTCTGGCCTCCAACTCACAGTGATCCTATTGCCTCAGCCTCCCAAATGCTGGGATTATAGGTGTGTGCCACCACATTCAGCTAGTGATCTCCTTTTAATGAGCCCATTAAAAAACAAACATCTTGTTGCAGTGAGAAAGATAAATCATTCTTTTTCTTGCTTTCCCTATAACAAACATATTAATTTTTTTAAACAAACATAATTAAAATATAATTTTGAAAAATGAACTGGGGAAAGTACAACAGTTTTGGAATTAAGTTCTGTGGTTTTTCTAAAGTAAAACATTTATCTCTCTATGGCTAGCAATTCTACTCCTAGGTATTTACTCAAGAGAAGCAAAAATATGCTCAGATAAAGCTGGTGTGCAAATGTACATAGCAGCTTTATTTATGGTAACTACAAACAGGAAACAACTGCAGAGTCCATTAACAAGCTAATATAAGAAATTGGAGTACTTTAAGGAAGGAATTACTGATACAGTAACAAAATGAATGAAACATAATGTTGACTGAAAGAGGCCAGACTGAAGAGGGTACACACTATACACTTCTATTTTACTTTTAGTCTAAGGAGAACAAAGCCGAATTATAGTGACAGAAATCAAAAAGTGGTTGTCTGTTGGGGGCAGGGGAAGGGACAGGCTGAAATAGGTATAAGAGAACTCTGGAGCGACTGAAACATTTGGTATCATGTTTTCAACATGTAATAATTATAGACTGCAAAAATAATGCATGTCATACTTCAAATTAAAATTACATTTCTCTTAAAATATTTTTTCTAAAAAAAAGTAGCAGAATAGAAACTGAAATTTTAACATTCCCATTTGCAGGACACTTACCTGTCTAAGAGCTGATCATGTTTTTCTAAAGCATCCTTTTCCGCCATCACTGCTCTGTCCTTTTCAGCCAAGGCATTATCTCTTGCTTCTCGGAGATTTCTAAAATGCACAAATATTTAATTTATTTCAAATGCATTAAGTGTATATCCTCAAAGGTCCATAAATTTGCAAGCTCAGAGATGGACTAGATAAGAATCTTAAGGACCCACTAGAGGTTGGTGACCTGACGGAACATTTACAGTACATGAATCTGCCTAGTGTGGTGAGGATCTTGAGCAGTATGCAACTAACGATATAAGTGCAAGCCTGGTCTATCTCTAAATGTCAGAACTGGACTGGATATTGAAATTTTATTTATTTTTCATAGACAATGTCAGTCATGAAAGTCCACAGGTTGAAATATTTCTTCCTTTTTTCCACATGGTTCAGAGGGTGGTATAAACAGTGTATATATTTTAGCTCACATAATCCTTATAATTCACTGAAACAGGTGTAATTACTCAGATCTGCACACAAATACTAAGGTTTTAGGAAGCTGATAGTTGCTTTATGAAATATTTTAAGTGAAAGTTATATTAATTGAGATCAAAGAATTAAAAAGGGAATCAATATTCCTGGGATATGGGCAAGAGAGCAGCTGAAATGATGGACCTTGGAATCTAAGTTGTAGTGAAAAGGAAGAGAAAGGAACAAAGAAAGGCTGATAAACTAAGAGAAAGTAGAAGGAACAGGACTGGAAGTCCTGATGACAAAGAAATTAAACGCTGGTAGTTGTACGTGTAAGGTGGAAAATTAGAGATTGCTGTTGGAGAATGGAGATTTGGAGACAGAACAGTAGCAGAATTTGTGGCAGAACTTTTATTGAGGACAAGACAAGATAGGACTATTAGAGCAGTTAAATGAGGCAGAGCTGAGATAAATCAATATTTATGTAGGGATTAAAGAATATTACACCAGGGTATAAGACACAAAGTCATCCACTTACAGTAGTGATGACATTAGAAACTGCAATTGACCTTCACTGAAATTTAAAAAAATTGCATTTAGTGACAGTTAAAGAGAATGTCCAAAAACCAGAAGGTAACAACAATAATTAGTAGGTTATTCAGTCAGGTATAGATCTTGAAAGATCAAATTCTATTTGCGTTTTAATAAAGATGAAACTCTAAGCTTCCTTCAGAATCAGTTTAAAAAAAATCCTCCCCTAACAGATTTCTATTATAAATAAATATAGAGTGCAACATAATTTTGTTCATTGAATTCCTACAAACAAATTCCTTCTGTAGTATATTTTCTTCAATCAGATTTTATTGGTACATTTTAGATACACATAATGATCACATTCATCATAGAGAATTTGTACCTATACATGTATAACTTGATTCTTTTTTTTTAACCATTCCCCTAACCTCCCTTCAACCTGTCTGTAGTATTTTCTGACCTATTTCCTAACTCAGTAAACTGAAGTTCAGCTTCAAGTCACACAGCCAAGTGTTAAAGGGCCTAAGTTTGAATCCAGCTATGACTTACTCCAAACCCATTTAGTTTACTTCACACCACCCTGTCTCCAAAAGGAACTAGACTGGATAAGAGAATTTGGCTTTCATTATTCATAGAAAATGTTAGTAGAGAGTCTTGAAAGGTCACATGATTCACATAAATCTATCTGGTAAATACTGGATTTAAATCCTTAGTGGTCATACTTTGCTATGCCAGTGTAGTCTTTTACATGACAACATTAACAAATTTAAAATTTAAAAATGTCAATCATTAGAGATTCATAAATAAATGAGTTTATGTGTCAGAAATAAACTGAAAAACTGGAGCAAGGCAACTTATTAAAAAGAAGATAAATTAGCCGGGCATGGTGGCTCACGCCTGTAATCCCAGCACTCGGGAGGCTGAGACAGGCGGATCATTGTGAGTTCGAGACCAGCTTGGGCTACAAAGTGAGCTCAAGGCCAGTCTGAATGGCATAGTGAAACCCTGTGTCAAAAACAGGGCTGGGGATCTAGCTCAGTGGTCTAAGCGCCTGCCCGGCAAGTGCAAGGTCGTGAGTTCAATCCCCAGTGCCGCAAAAAAAAAAAAAAAAAAAAAGAAGATAAATTACTTCTGCAGTTTTATAATTTGGATTTATTTTATACTTATTATCTAAGTGGAAATGTATTTTAAAGTAGTTTTAACAAAATGCTGTTTTGCTATTTTCTGAAGTTATCCTGATTGCAATGATCTTCAGAAATATTCTTTTATCAAAACAAATAAAACATGAAAAATTAATTTTGGAAACAGTAGCATTCTCAAAATGTATTAGACATTTATATATCTTTAATTCCTAGATGATCTAAATATTTTAAACACTAAATCACCACAAACAGGTTTCGATTTGTTTTTCAAACATGGTCACATTATTTTAAGCTATTTTAGTAACAGAATTACAAGTAGATCATATTTGCAGTACTAATTAAAGATGAATATAGTTTGTAGATGGAGAAGCTTCGGTCCTTAACTGTATTTCTTTGTATCAGTGGCATGGGAAATAAGACCCAGCCACAGGGAAATGAAATAAAACCCAGAACAAGATAGTATTAGGGTTTACAAGATGTATACTAATAGGTACACCATGTCACAATCTATTCATCCAGTTAACTGTTGTCTATGCTATACAAAAGCATAAACAAAAGTCTACGGTCACAAAGAGAAGTTTAGTATTTTTAACTGGAGAAAGATAGATAAGGGAATGAAGGAAAATATTTTTAAAAGTGAGATTCAAGTTAAACCTTAAATTGGTAAGGCAATTCAGAAGGAGAAAACCAAAATTAATAGGGGAAAATGCCAGAAGCTAAGGCATTTATTAATAAGTCCTCTCATAGATGGGTAAGATTTCTGCACAAAGTCATTCTCCTCATCAGGTAGCACATCTTCCATATGTACTTCACAGCCTGCATATTTTATACTTCCTTTTTTTTTTTTTTTTTTAAGAGCAGAATATATTTATTGGGAGAAAGGAAGAAAGCTTCTGTCAGAGGGACAGAAGGGGTCCCGAGCGGGTTGCCAGAGACTCTGTCTTTTAGGGACTTTTTATAGAGTAGATGGGTCCAAGGTGGGGAAGAATGGGAATTCCTAAGGTGGGCATAAGGTGGGACAGAACTATGGTTAACCAATAAG
>RJWT010019419.1:0-18415 GCA_004365215.1 Cuniculus paca
GTGAATTTTTAAATATATAAAACTATAAGCAAAAAATCAGTAAAATAGGAAGTTACAGCAAATGAATGATTATCATAAGATTTTAAGGATGAGATGGGAAATACATAGTAGTGGTAAATGACAGTAGATTAGATAGACTGAGATCTAAATACTGTTGACAGGGAATGCCAACACTGAAAAAAGCTACTGTGTCCTGAACAAAGCCAGAAAGGCTCATGGTATCTGACATTTTAGAATACACGAATGGGGCATGTGTTCAGATTCTTGATAGGGAATAGTGAGACAATGTCATCCCAATGTTTCACCCTATTCAACCAAGGAAGTACTCTTAGCAGACTCTGGCAAAAGAAATTCAACCAATAAATCTTTGGGGAAGGAGAGGCTTGGTACAAAGAGATGAGGCACTGTTTTTTATGTAACTGGATATACCTCAATATGAATAAAGGAATAATTTAAGATAAGAAACTTTCTCTACTGAATAAAATGCAAGAGAAGATGTCAATTATTCATTTAATTCTGACGACACTCTTTATGTCCCAAGTTCTAAGTACTTTATATTAGCTTTGTACTCCCCAATTTCACCATAGGAGATAGTGTTAATGATTAGTCACTTACATTCGCCCATCCTCCTAACCCAAATCCTAATACTGTCACAGTTCAGTAACAACTCTGTATGTAATAGAAAGGAAACTTTCTGCTTTGGTACGCAAGACCTCTCACTGTTTACCAGTTGTAAGGAATTCTTGCGATGGGCTAAATCCTCTCATAATTTATCTTTACACACATTGTCCCTTTTGGCTTTGCCTCTTTAAAGTCTGTATACTTAACACATTTCACTATTTATTCAAATATCAATTGTTACTTCCTCTGACAGTACTTCACTTAATGTTTGCAGAACACCTGGACCATAGAACACTGGCAATTCATGACATCATCATTTTCCTCTTGAGAAAGGGAGAGGGAGAAGAGGAGAGAGACGGGAGGTACAGGAAGAGGGAAGAGTAGAGAGAGGAACAGTCATATTCATGATGTATATTAATTTTAGGATGAAGAAAATTTAAACATGCAAATAGAGAATAAATGATCTATTCAAAATTAAGTATGTTCATACATTTACAATAGTTTAGTTAGAAGTGCACAATGTATTGTTTATAGTTTCTATAGGACAGTTTAACTTAATTTATTCACCGTGTTTTTCATTAAAAGAACTTTTCTTCTTTCACAAAGATAGTTAAACTACTATGCGTCAACTGTCATTTACAAAAAACTCACGTATTTGCCTTGTATTATGCAAAATGATAGTCAAAAGACGGATTTTATATCACACTGTAAAAGTACTATGATTGTGTTTAAATGTGATTAAATAATGCTAAGGTTTGTTATACAAAGTTATATCCTCTATTATTTTGTGCGCACATACGCGTGTAGATACATATGTGGTAAAATATATAACGTATAGTAGGTTATATTTTGTTTTGTTGGTGAGTACCTTAGACTTTGTTCATTGTCACTTTCCTAGCATGCACATTTTATTTCATCTTTCTTTGCTTAGGTTCTTGATAAATTCAACACAGATATATGCCATTTCTTTTTAGCAAAACTGCGCTCTTTGGGAATTTTTGCCGTTAAGTCACAAAAAGTCAAATAGCATGACATGAATATATATGCCAGAAATCTTTTGCAGAGTTTTCTAATTAATTATTCAAATGATCTTTCTTAAAGAAAAGGAAATCAGTGAAACAATAACGATTTTTAAAAATTTGCCTATATATTCCAGTAAGGATTTTAATGAATTCTGGAGACAATTGTGATAGAATGGTACATTAAAGAAATAGCGTTAATTTGAGGATGACTTGAGAATGAAGCTATGATGTTTAAACTGCCTCCTTTTATAATAGCAATGACTAATATCTATTAAGCGCTAAGAGTAGTACAATAAATATTATGAACGTATTACCTCCTTAAATTTACAGAGCACCACACGTCAGGTAGCTTTCTTATCACCTTTTCCCAGGTGAGAAAACTGATGTAGAACTGCAAAGTACTTACTAAATTCATGAAGTTAGAAAGTGATGATGGAGAAGATGTTTAGAAAAGATAGTTGATTCAAAATTGAACATTTAAAGTTTGATATTTATGTCTCTGGTAACAAATTTCATATATTCAGCTTCAGAGAACTACTTCGACTCTTCACTAATTCACCCAGTTGTTGTTCACTGCTTGACCCTTACAGTAAAACTTCTTAGTCTTGAATGGATAAGCATGAATAAACCTTATTATCCATGGAATAAAGAAAGTAAACTCGCAAACACATAGATACTGATAGTACTAAATATAATAACTACAAGATAAAGTTTCATTTGGTTGTTGGGATGGATAAATGGTTAAGGGCTTAGTCTCCACTAGCTATTTTAAGATCAGAAAGATCTTTTTGATTTTTTTTCTCTTGGAAATTGCTGAAATCCTTCTCAGTAGTTTTCACAAATCTCAGGCTTCTGTGATGAGCATTACCTGGCCTAGAAGCATCTTTAAGTGACAGAATAGTTATAGACATGTGGAGGGCTTTTCCATTGCAAAAATCTAAAAAAGGAGACTTATCTAAGGTAGTTTGTTATCCATTTAGAACTTTATTAACCAACCCTGTAGCCTGGGGCCAAGAACTGTCTGCTTAATTATACACTTTCATTTTTCTTTGTGATCATGTGAAATCTCACTGAGAATTTTCTTTTTTTGATTTTATTCAGTTAGATTGCAGCATATATAGAGGTGCTTTTAGAAAGGAAATTTGCTTCTTCTTGCTGAAAATTTCATAGTAAATATTTCTATATATATGTGTACAAATCTATATGAAAGAGTAATAGACAATAGGCATTTCTGATTCATTATTAAAGTAAAGATATTTTGGAATACTAACTACTTGGGAGTCTGAGGCAAGGGTAGGTCATTGGAGGCCAACCTGGGCAACACTGGGAGACTCTGCCTGAAAGATCTGGGGGAAGTGAAAGCATTTATTGTTAAATGTTTTCTTGAGAAAAGAAGTATTATTGTTAAAAGTTCAAAAGTATGTTGCAATGACATTAAATGTGGAAAAAATAGTAGGAGTTGATTTTAATGAAACTACTTTCGTGTCTCTCACCTTTTCTTTTTTTCTTTTCAGTAGTAATTAGAGGATGTATACGGCAAGAATAGGAAGATTTCTTACAGTTCTAACATCTGATGTTTTGTTAAGATTGTCACTTCAGGTAGAGTGCCTAAGTTGTTATTCCTTAGAAAACACTGCTTAAATTTTTGTAAGTTTAAAGAACAATGTCTGTCTTTGGAAATGCACAGTGTTTTTAGAATTCTGTAATATTCTGCTGTAACAGAGAAGCCAACAGTTTACACTTCCTTTCCCAAGAGGTTGAATAATAAGTAATCCTGGGAATTTGAACCTCTATTCCAAACCCTTATTAGGCAATTTTATTTTTTCTAGATAAAGAAATACAAAACAAATACAAAAACAGTATGATCTTCTACATACTTGAAAATGAGCCCTAAACTAGGAGAGAAATATTGTGGAAAAGAGAACTATTCAAATTCATTAAAATAGTTTCTTCCTTTTGAAATTACTTTTGTACAAGCAGAATACAGAGTATAAATGAGATACATTTATTAACTCATGGTTTAAAAGGCTAATTAGTAATATAACTTCTGGACACTATGAGAGAATAAATGTGTAATCATATTATTGGTTAGCAAGTCTTTGGTGTTTCTTTTATTTTGATTATCCTACAGTAACATAAAAAAGAAATTATAAATCCTCTTTTCTACAGAAACAGGCTAGGCTTACCTGTGTATTCTTATAGTTCATATGTTTCAGGGTTGCATAAGCATTAGATCTATAAACATTATAAATAATTCTTGAATAACTACAGATTTTTTTGTCTGTGTGGGATAGTATTACACTACGAACAGGACATAATTGTAGTTAGTTGAGAAGATGGAGGTTACATGACTTGAAATCCTTAAGTCTCTATATGAAAGTAGAAAAAGCTACACTAAGTATGAAAAATAATAAAATGTAAATTAAAAAATTGAGCGTGTTAAATTGGATCTCGTTTATTTTATTGGAAGCTTAAATTCTAGAGCCCTTCTTTGCTGAACTAATACTTGCATTATCATTACTGAGGCATTTCTTAGTGGAAACCAAGCAGACACCCATATGCGCATACACTATCTGTGGAGGATAGAAAGTACAATTTTTGAACAGTGTATTGATTAAAATTATCAATTTATCAATTGATTACCACTTAATTCAACTTAAATTGCTTTATAAGAAAAAAAGCATCAATTAATATGTTATAGTTCAGATCCATGCAACCTAGAAAGAATTGAACCTTGGTCAGCATTTATTTAGGAATTCTGCTTTATTCCTCCCCACCACACATCTATAGGGTGACTCTCACTCACAAAGGGTTTGAGGATACCTGAGAACTTTCTCTGCAAATTGTTGCATTCATAGGAAATGGTGTTCGATTGTGCTATTATCATATTTGAATCTGAAAAATTTTCCCACGAGTGTTCAATGTGTATGTGTGTGTGTGTGTGTGTGTGTGTGTGTGTTTATGTACCTCTTGAGATTTTAAGTCTTATGACATGGTGTAATAAATTTATCTGTTGAAAACTGCTGAAAATCAAAGATAAATGAACCATTAAGCAACATTACCAAAACAGTTTTAAAAGACATCTGCAGGCAGGAAAGACAAAGAAACAAAGTGCAAAAAAACAAATGCTTATACACACCAAAGACATATTTATGGTACTCAAAGGGAGGAAAGTTGAAAATATTATTTGTTTACATATGCTATTTAAATACATTTGTGGTTCCTAACAAATTTTTTAAGAAAATTAAAATTTACTATTTATCTCCAGCTTTAGACCTAAAAAAAAGAAATATATTTTTTATATTTGCCTTAAAGTGTCTCACATAGATGGAAATCCACGTGCTTTTTGTTTCCATACCACTTTTCTTTGCACGTATTAAAATTCCAATTTTGCTTTTAGAGAAAGAAAAATGATTGCACTTCTAGGATTATTTAGCTAGCTATGTGATGTAGAGGCAATTTTCAGATTTACATTCTTATCACTGCTTCTGTAAGCTCAATTATTTTAACAAGGTCTTTCCAATTTCCCCTAATGTTTCTCATAACTACCTTGAGCTTACATTTAAATCAAAACTCATTTTTGAAATAACTCATTTCTTCCAGACTTTGGAAGCTTTCAGTATCACACTTGTATGGAGTTGCTGTTTTTACCTGTGAAGTGTTATATAAAGGTTTTCTTCCAATGGATTTATTAATCTTTAGCCTAAATTCGCTAGTAATGTAAAATTTAGGATTGTACTGTTGCCAGGATGTGTTCAAATCATGTTGTCATATTCATCACATATTATGGTTAGTATGAAGAAGGACTAACGAAGCTTTGAAAATAGGTATATCAGAGATACTTATGGGTAAAGGTTTTCATCTGGAAAAGAAATGTTATAGCTTTTTATTGTACTGAATTATTGTGTTTAATATTCAGAATAAAATAAAATGAGACTATGATTTCCGAATTACAGATAATATTTATAAAGCATTTATTTTTTCAATAATTTATTGATTGAATAGAAATATTATATATCTTAAAATTTATGCAAGAAATAGTAATACTTTGATCTGCTTCAGTGGAATCTACATTTTCTGAGTAGAAAAACCAGAACAATGATATCAGATTCTCTAACATACATTAATTATAAGTTAATACTTTTATATTAATGTCACTAAATTTTACAGTATATTGGCCGTGATGTATATATATCATACCACACATAGCAAATTTGTGTTTTTAATTATAGTTACATTCTTCTCCCAAATAAGGAATGCATTATGCTTTCATTCAGAATTCAGATGTGCATAGTGTGAATATTTTTTTAAGAACACTTTAATTAAAAATACCAATTTACGATATTTAGTTCTAATATGACTTGTAAGTTATAAGTTACTAAGTATTTGAGAATAGGTTTAGAATGCTGCAAAGTGAAACAAATTGTTTTTCATCTTTAAACTGCATGCCCATGTGATTTGTATGAATCTCTGATTTGGCTGTGATTATAGTACATGGCTTCATAAATTAAATTGTCTGTGGAGATTATTGCTTCTGTGCATGTGTAATTAAATGTACTCATTACTGTCTGTAAAGATATAAAAACTTGCAGTTTAATATAAAGAGTATAAAGCCAATGATTTCAAGTCAGTCAGTTGGAGAAAATTCTGAGATGTTCCAACTGTTAGTTTTGTGAAAAATTTTAAGATTCACAATCTTCCTGCACTCATCCTAGGTGGATCAAGTAGTAAACTCTATGCCATATTAATTAAACAAGCATTTATGAAGTACCTGCTGTGTATTTGCTGCCATGTTACTCTAGGATGTGAAGGCTGAGACGAGTGATACCAGAAGACTGTGGAATGTTAGATTTGGAAAGAATTTTAAATAAAATCTTGGTCCAATTTTCCTGCTTTATTGTCAAGACCTAGAAAATGCAAGTGACTTAAATTCTCACATCTAAAATTAGAGTCAGTACTAGAACTAGAACACACAAGAGAAAACAAAATTAAAATGAGTGAATCTTAGAGCTCAGAGTAGGTGTTGAGTTGACTAAAGATAGTACAGTGTAAATTTTACAGATTACATTAGTGGTGTCATAGGAAACTAAGTCAAGGACTTATTAAGTATAAAGTTCATTTTTTATCACTAAGTCTAGATCATAATGCTCATTTTCACAAATAAAGACACTTTCATTGATTCTGTATGAAAGATGAATAGAATTCTTTATTGAGGTCACTCATAATGACCAAAATATGACCAATTAATTCTACTTTTATAATTAATTAATTATAGCATCAGTTGCAACTCATATCTTTGTGCAACGTATTTACTTGCTTTAATGACGTTATATACTGCTTGTTTTGGCTTAGGAAGTTGTTGAAATGACTCTCTGTGGTCTAAATCCTAAAGCTAAGAACCAAGTAAAGACTGATGAGAGATTTCTATATGCTATTAGTGCTATCTAACTGTTTAAAGACTTTCTTCCAGTTCTCAGATCACAAGAGTAAGGAATTACTACTTACAAACCTAAACAAACAGAAGTTGTAGGCAATGATATGTGTCAGATTTGGAAGATGAATTTCACCATGAATTGCTTTTTAGAATTATGCTGTACATATTGATAAGCAAATGAAATATCATTAATACTTCTTATAGCAACTCTGGAATTTAGTCTAATGTCAGTATATGGTAATCTTCAAAGTTTCTAAAGATTATTTATATTTTCACTAGTCACTTATAATTTAAACTCAGCTTTGCTCTTTAGTAAATACCATAGTTCAGCAGAGTAGTTCAGATCTCCTTTCACCTACTACTTTTACCCCATCCTTCTCCATAACATTACAACATGAAAACATGAGTATTTAATTATATATTTTCTGAACTATGGTTTCTTTGTATTTATCTAGTAAATAGAGATGACTCTAGTATCTTTCTTCTTATGGAAGTCAAAAGTTTTTAGTTAATCTTTTTTAAAAATTTCTTCCAAATCTCTAAATATCACCACAGGCACTCCTCCACATCACTGTGGATTAACAGTAGCATATTATAGAGTGCTGTTTATTTTTGAAGCATAAAATTATTGAATTCTAATACACTGTATCAAAGTACACGTTTTTATACAAAAATTCAAGTGAAAAGTAGGACACAGACCTTGAATCTGCTATTCTTGTTCATATATTTTCCGTATTACAATAGAATTTCTTATTTAAAGTAGGCATAGGTTCTAGATATTCTAATTTTATCATAAAATAGATAATCATTTAAAATTATCAACTATTAAATAGAAGCAGACAAAGCCACATGAAAGATTCTTCCTCTGTTTTGTAGATAGGTCAGGATAAGTACTTTTGGTCATTCACCTCAAACGTGCCATGGTTTTACATGTTGATTGAGGGCATTGAAAACACAGTTATTTCCAAATCGATTTTTCAGAACTTTTATTAGTACATGTTTGTGATACATCCTGATTACTTTCACTGTAGGGATTCGGTGCGTATACATAACACAGTTCAGTTCCCTTTCCCCCTCTTCCCACCTTCTTTTATTTTTCTAGCATCAGATATATTTATTTATCTTGGAATTAATTTCAAATGTGTTCTAAAGGTGATTAAGAGACAAAAAGATCAATTCAAGCTGTGTCAGGAAACTACTGATAAAATATAATGATATTCCATTAAGTCTTTGTGTATAAAATTGTTGCCATTCCTTTAAGCTAGAGGATTCATATAATCAATACTGTATTACATAGTTCTATTTGTGTATTGTAATTAGTATGATACTACTTTTAAAATCATGAAGTATTTTCTTAACACACAGATTTTAGTTCGTTGGGCATTGAATGTTAAAGTAATATATTAATATAACATATACAAATACAAAAGTATGAAAATCACTTTTTTATTTTGGTAAGAAATACCAAAATTAAAATTGAGTCAATCTGAGTGATCTGTCCCACTTTGAGCTTTTTAGTCAGCTGACACCATTTGCAAAATAAGAAACATCAAGAAAATGTGAATTGCACATGTATGCCAGTGACTGAAGATACACAGAACTTCATTTGGGAAGGTGGACATACAATAGAGTTATAGGAGTATCACAAAGCAAAGAGTTATCCTATGGGAGTTAGAAAGGGCATTTACATAGGTGATTACAGAAACATTCATAGAGAATGCGTCTCTTTAGTCCAGCTTAGTAGGATGAAATAAATATGATGCTGCCAGTGTTCAAGATTGGAAAGGACACCCAGGGACTAAAAGATACAAAACCTATAAGTGTGAGAATTTGGAAAGTCTAAGAAATGACAAAAAATATAATTATGGTATACTCTTGGTTGAGAGATGAAAATAGGATATTCTGGAAAAAAACTTTCCACTGTGCAAAAGGACTTTCTTATTACCTTGTTAAAGATGGGAATCACTAAAGAAATTAGAATCAAGAAGTAACAATGTGACAGTACTATGGGAAATTGATTCAAGTGTTTGGCACTGAAACAAAAAAGCCAATGAGGCTGAAGATAAAGTAAAGGAGAGTCCAATCTGTAATGCCTTACCAGAATTAAATGGTATCATTTTCATTCCTGTATTTCACTCATTAATCCATTCATATGCTTTTCATAGGATTTTTTGCTATGTAGGTGCTAAAAATATACAATAGAGAACACAGACTCAGCTCTCCATTATTTTAATTTAGTTAGGAATACCAAGAAGTAAGCTAATAATCATAATACTGTGCAACAATAAAGATTTACTACCGTCTCAAATGGTAGCTTATTGTGTAATTTGCATTTATTAGTGAAGCAAAATACTTAAATATTCGTTGGGTAACTAAATTTCTGTCAGTATTCTGTGTACATTTTTAGAGCAATTTGTAAGAAAATTCATGAGTTTAAACAGTATGACTAAGGGCTTCATATTTTTGATTAAGTTTTACTGCAAATTTTATTGTGCATTTCTTATATTTGAATATTATTTGCTATTAATCACTAAAACTATGTTGATATGTTTGTACTTTAAATTTAAAAAATCTCAGATTAGAAACATATTACATATGTGAAAATACATTTATTGCATTGTTCCTAGCAGAGAACATACACAAAACATATTTTTCTTTCATTTATGTATAATTTTTCTTTTTTTTATTTTAAAGAGAATAAAACAAAACACAGTAGAACAGAACAAACAGATCAGTATAGAACAATGCAAGCAATACAGGACTTCAAAACAAGACAACAGGAAATCAACAGTGGCTACCATAGTATTTCTTGTTTTCTTCAAAATAGTTGTTCATACCTTCACATACAATAAATTCAAACAAAACAAAATAGTATGAAACCAATCAAAACAAAAGAATGAAAGCATTACAGGCCTTAAAAACCAGACAATAGAAAATCAACAATGGCTACCATAATGTCTTGTTTTCTTCAAAATAGCTGTCCCTGTCTTCTCACATATTGCAAACAAATAATAGAAAACAGACTAAAACCAATCAAATCAAAGAATAAAAGCATCATTGGACTTCAAAACAATGATAAGAAATCAGTAATGGCTACCATAATGTCTTGTTTTCTTCAAAGTAACCGTTCATACCATCACACATAATAAAATCAGTTCTTGTAAACTCTTTAGGAGTAGTTCTAGGTATGTATAAGCCTATACATGTACATCCATCCTTTCTGTGTTAGAGGGAATAACAAAAGAAAATACAAGAAAAACAAGAAACAAAAGAGACAAATAAATAACAGTAACAGAGAACCCAAAATAACAACAATATAGGCTTTCAAAACAAGGTGGTAGGAACATAACAAAGGTTGTTATTTTGTATAGTTATCTTGAAAAGAGTTACTTAGATTACCAGATACAGACATGCAAAATAGACCTAATCCTATGAATGTTAACTATTTTGTTCCAAGGACTAATAGAATTAGTAGTACAATCATCTTAGCTATCTTAAGTGTATATATACAAATTTATATCTTTTTCTTTTCCCTTCTTTTCTCCTTTTCCCTATCTGAGTTATTTTTCCCCTTAGAGCAGTTTCTTACCCTTTCACAATATTTATTGAAGATTTTGTATATTATTTACTCTTCCATTTTCTTACACTCGGAAGGCAATATGGTGTGTACACATGTGAGTTTGGTATATTTCACTTAGGAGTATGGTCTCAAGTCGCATCCATTTACCTATAAAAGCCTCAATGTGATCCTTCTTTATAGCTGAATAGTACTCCATTGTATAAGAGTACCACATCTTTTTTATCCATTCCTCAATTGATGGGCATTTGGGTTGTTTCCAAGATTTGGCTATTACAAATTGTGCTGCTATAAACATGGGTGCACATATATCACTGTGGTATGATGATTTCACTTCTTCTGGGAATATGCCCGGAAGTGGAATAGCTGGGTCAAATAGGACTTCCAATCCTAGCTTTTTGAGAAACCTCCAGACTGATTTTCACAGTGGCTGCACCAGTCTACACTCCCACCAATAGTGGAGAAGGGTTCCTTTTTCCCCACAGCCTCTCCAGCATTTGTTGTTGGTGGTTTTCTTGATTCTGGCCATTCTTTCTGGAGTGAGATGAAATCTCAGAGTTGTTTTAGTTTGCATTTCTCTAATGACCAATGATGCTGAACATTTTTTCATGTATTTATTTGCCCTTCCTATTTCTTCACCTGAGAAGTATGTATTTATCTCAGATGCCCATTTATGGATTAGGTCTTTGAATTTTGGGTGCCTGATTTTTTTTTAATTCTTTATATGACTTAGATAGAAGACTTTTGTCTGAAGGACAGTTAACTAAGATTTTTTTTCCCAATTTGTGGGTTTTCTTTTCACTTTGTTGGAGATTTCTTTTGACATGCACACACTTTTTAATAAGATGAGATTCCAGTTTTTGATTCTAGGAAGTATTTCTCATGCAGTTTGACTTTTGTTCATGAATTCTCTGCCTACCCCTATGTCTTCAAGATTTCTACCTGCTTTGTCTTCCAGCAGATTTAGTGTTTCTGCTCTAATAGTTAGATCTTTGATCCATTTCGACTTTAGTTTAGTGCATGGTGATAGGCATGGGTCTAGTTTTAGTTTTTGGCATATGGAAAGACAGTTTTTACCAGCATCACTTATTAAACTGGTTATCTTTCTTCCAGTGAACATGTTTGGCACCTTTGTCAAAGCTAAGGTGGCTGAGTGTGTTTATAGTTGTGGTTGTATCTTCTAATCTATTCCATTGATTTTTCAGATCTATGTTGATCAAAAATAACTACTACAGGTTTTTAAAAAATGGCTATTAATGTCAAACACAAATATATAATAAATGATCTTTGTTGGCTAGTTAGTTGTTAGTATTTTCTGTGTCTTAAGTAGAACTCAGTATTAGTGGCATGATATATAGTAGCTTTGACTTGGTGAGAAACAATCTGTTACAATAAATGACCTTTCGTCTTATGTCAAGAAATTCTCAGTGTTATATCTGGTGCCATTAAACTGGTAACTTTAAATTAAGTTCTAGGTAGTACTTAAGCTAACGTAACGTGATTTGTAACAAAAATAAAGCAGTTCTAAAAGTCATTGATCAGCACTATCTCTATAATTACAAAACTAAAATAAAGACTTGGAAGATAAACTAATAGTGTTTAAAAATAGAAACAGCCTTCTGAAGAGAATGGTGCCAATTTGTGATGAAATCATTGGAGATTATCACTGATACAGTAGTCTGGACATGGGTTGTGATGAGGGGTTCACCTTTGGTCACAGAGGCCACTCTGTCAGTGTAAGAAGAAAGCTGGATCAAGGGGAAGGCAGGAGAGTAATAATAGCTCAATTACCAGTAAAATTAGGGACCTTGGGTTTCTGAAGTTTTTCTTTATTGTACATGTTGATTTTTAAAGAAGAGACAAACTGGATAAGTGACCTGTAGTTGAGCTCACATACAGATTTAGACATGAAAGCATCTGTGGGCACATTCTGTTTCCTTAAGTCAATATATGTTTAAAATATTATTTGTATATAAACTTAAATATTTATATTGGGTAAATACATGCTGTTATAATTTAGTATTCAAATATGCACTTACTTGATTGGGAAGAACTATTTTAAAATTTACCTACCCATGTTTTCTTTTGTGCTTCCTGAAAAAAGTACTCTCATAAATTGAATGTAGCTTTTTAAATGCAGTTCATTAATAAATATTTCATTACTTTATGACAGTGAAAGGAACAGAAGAATGGGACCTATTTTATGCTTTGTTCTTTGACAGCTGGTCATAAAAAGAAGCAGACATTTCTGACTGAATTCTAAAAAGAAACTCCAAAGGGCAAAGTGATTGCATATAATGTTCACATGAGTATATTTTCAAGTAACTCTTTCAATTACCACAGTATGTTTCATAGTGCATAAACATTCTTAAATACAGATGCAAAAGTAAAGACAAGAATAATCGGCAGCTTTTATTGAATGAAGAACATATTTTAACTTACCTTGAAAATAGAAAATTAGAAGTGCTCTTAAGAAAGTTACACAGATGCTTATAATCAGATTGAGTTATAGATGATGTAAAAAATAAACTTTATTCATTTTTTTATTGGAAATGGATCGAACTCACAACCTTGTACTTGCCAGGCAGGCACTTGTGCCACTGACTTAAATCCCCAGCCCTTTTATTCAGTTTTTCTTTCACATATTCTTCAGATATATATTGAGAGCCATTTGTTTATCCTTCATCTTATCCACAAAAAATATAAACTTTAGGAAGCAACATGATCTGCCTTGTTTAATGCATATACTTGGGTGATTAACAGTGTCTGGATCATAGCTGACATTCAATAAAAATTGGTGAGTAAATGAGTGCAGGTACTATCTGAAGTGATGTGTGTGTGCTTGTGATCAGTGCTGGCATGGTGTGCTGCCTTTATGTCTATTGCGGTGGGCAGGATAGCATTAAAAAATCAAATAGAGCTATAAATATTCAGTTATAATTGTTAAGTGATATAAAAGTTTATCTTTTAAATTTTGGAAGTGTTACTTTGTCGATAAGTCTCTCTTACACATTATAATGAAGTATGTAGTTTACAAGTTTCACTAAAGTGTTTAGAATCAAAAGGAGAAAATATAAAGAAATTATGATGTAAGACTTTTCTCACGGTTTTCATTCTAGAGTCAACGGTGTGAATTTGAACATGGTGACATGGTTACTCATAGTGCCCTGTTAGCATAAAAGGTATTTGCCATGCAGATGGAATAATATAAGAGCTACCTTGAGCCTTTGGCATATAGTTGTTCAACTGAGTTTCACATGCAAACCTAGGAGGAACACTTGATCACTGAGTTCAGTTTGGGTTTGTCAATATTTTCATTTCCACATTTACCTAAGATGCCTCATATAGACAAGCTAACATTTTAAATTCCATCTCCTTTACCTATATCGGTATTTTTCCCAGGTCTGTAAATAGATTGATTTACTTTTTCAAGATTATAGACAAATAAAACTTTGCCAGAATGAGTTCCAAATTTTAGCAACTAAATAAATGTATGAATTAATAAAGGTATAAGAAATAATTCTAATATGAGCCACAAAGTATGCTGTTGGACACCTTTTATCACCTTCCTGTATGCATTTGGTTTTGTTTTGTCAGGTAGGGATGGAAAATAAGCAAATTTAGATTTTTGAATGAGCTACATTATAGATACAATCCTTAGCTGTAGAAGGTGATTTATTTCATAAAGTTTTAAACATAACATTATTATTATTATTATTATTATTATTATTATTTGGTATTGGAAATTGAACTCAGAACCTTGCACTTGCCAGGTAGGCACTGTGCTGCTGAGGTATTTCCCTGACCCAGAATTATTTTTAAAAATAATAGATCCTAGATCTCTTTAAAGTTTTTGAAAATTGAGTTACGTGTGATAAATTGTGACCATATCTGTATCATAATATGACCTATGTCCCACTGAGTACTTTCTCCTTGGTTTAGTATGGACAGCATGCTTTAGCACCTGTGACCCCAAAGGTGTACAGACAGTATTGTCTTTGATCACATTGAGCTCCTACTAAAATCTGTAGCACATAATTACTTGCCAAGAATTTAATCTTAATTTTTCCAAACTTTTCCTGTCATTCTGCCTGCTGCAGTCCTTGTATTTAATGGAGGCTTCTGATGTGATGTTACAGCATTCCCAGCTAGGTTCTAGTAGCATCTTTTACTTGCTTAATCTTTATTGATAGTTTCCCTTGCTTAGTTCCACAGACTACTACACAGCTCTTAATGAGGTATTTTTGTAAAAGGATTTCCCAAATGCCGAGAAAGCAGCATTCATGAGGAATATTTAGTATTTGATGGTATTTGTTCAATGTTAGCTTTATTCTGTGCTCTGCATATTATCTCATTTAATTTTTGAGACAATATTGAGGTAGATAAAATTACCTTCACTTTATACATGGAGATCCTGATAGTTATGTAGTAAATTACCAGCTGCCATTCAGCTAGTAGATAGCAAAACTACAGTCTAAAAGAGGTAATCTCTTTGCATTTTAAGCTTATTTAGGGACTGTGGTATGAATGGATGGATGCACATGTTGAATTACAGTGCAAAAGGAAATGCTTTATCTTAATGAGTGAATGAATTGATACATAAAGTTTGTCTAAATATCAAAAATAGGAAAAATGATCACAAATGGTGGTAAATTTCTAATCTATAGGTTGCTTACCATTTTCAAACTATTTGTTTCTAGCTTTAAAATAGGAAAATAAATATCAGCATAAGAGTCACAGATCAAGCTTCTATGCTTTTAAGCATAGATTTAGCAGTATTTTCTCTAGTATGGAGATTATAAACATACATTATCTTAGTTACATATTCTTTATTATATAATTTCTAATATACAATATTTCAATAACTCCTTTTTTAATAATGATGAAATTCAGCTTTCAGTACTTTTTGACACTTCATGTTTTTATCCATTAAAGTCATCTGAGAAATGCCATAAAAATATCTTGCTATAAATTGTTTGATTGGTTACTTATTTGCCCTACTTTAATTCAGTTAGGAATTCCCTTAATAAGGCAAATGTGCAGCTACTGAAATCTACTGTCATGGAAATAAAATAATATCATGTGGTAAGATGAAACTGCAAGACAATGAAAATACAACTTAGCATGTATTTATATCCACACACATCTTCTGATTCAGAATCTTAATATGAATTTTAATTGCCATTTCAAAATTAAGTTAAATAAAAATTTGTAAAAAGAATTTTAGTATAATTTTTTGGAATATAATCCACTGATTGCACAAGTTTCATAAAAAAATTGATGTGTTACAATCATTATTTTATATGATTACAACATATTAAGTCTACATGTTCACCCATATCAAAACTTTGCTTCTGGGTTGAAAAGCATTAGCTATTAGCATTAAGCAAGTTATATTATTCTTGCCAAAATTCTTCATTGTTCCATGTATTTGAAAATAATCTCTGAGAACTGTCTTCCAAAATATTTTCCTAAACAACTTTCAGGACTTTTGATCTTAACATGTTAGTAAATTTTTAAAAATATACTTTCAAATATCATGTAAATATAAAATCCTTTAGATTTTCTGTGAGTGAGTTGTAGTTAAAATCTTGCTTGCTGCAGAGTAAGACTTAGAAAGAGAATTATAAGAAATCCTGAATATGCTGATGAGAATTACCAGGGAGTCTTAAATCTGTGTCACATGAACACTAAGGAAGGTGAAACACTCATGACTTTTTTGCCTAAAGAATATAACCATTAAGATAGAAATTTTTGAAATAGTTGAGTGGATATCATTTTAAGAGTAATTGTTTTTATTATAGGCATTATGGATGCTACAACTAAAGACAGCTTGGTGGTTACAGACACATTGTTGTCTCTTCACCAAAATGATGACTTTTCTAATCTTATATTACAACTATATAGAATTCATTCCTTTATTCTTCTAATTGTTTTCATTTCTTTGATACGTGTTGCCTGTGTTTCTGAAACAACTTCTATGTCCTTAATAGGTGGAAACTGTTCTGACTTGGACACCTATTTCTATCAAGATCAGAAGTAAAATTAACTTCTGAGAACCTACAGATAAAATCACTTAGTGCAAGTTAGTAAAACCACTCTTCCCAGTTTTTAGTGTTAGTCCTGAGAGTCTCAGCATCTTAGCTGGTGTGTGAAAGTGTACAGAGTTTCCAGTGTGGTCATTTGCTCTCCAGTGAAGTCAAGAGACTATGTATTTTATAACATCCTCAAAGTGTAGTAAGATATTAAGTATAGTAGTAGACATAATTTATTTGTATCACCTCAAGGACCCACAAGTGAGCCTTCCTACTATGTAAGCAATTTAAACTTAAAAGTTTAATCTGTTCTGCCATAAATAAACTAGCTTTTTAACATTTCCCCACTCTTTCCCCTAGAATAGGATAATGTCATGGTTCAGGAATCCATTCTCCAAGACAGATGTGACAGGCATCACCAGATGGAAAGATGTCTCCTTGAACTCTTCAGCTGATTGTTTTAAATCCCTGTTGAGTCATACTTCCATTCCTATTGAGGAGGCAAAGGCTGAGTGGGAAGTAATTCAGTTGGGAGCAATATACATGGCTTTTGATACCAGAACAGGTATTCTCTATGAGTTTTTAAAAAAATTTTTCTATCTTTTTTTTCTCTTCCCTGACTGTAATGGTAGGGGTGTTCCCATGTTGTTACAACGTCTTCAAAGTTGTTACAATAGAAGCACAGATTAATTACTAGATTCATTTTGATCATGGTTTTTTCTCTTTGGTTCAAATATTTAAATTTAGGAAAGCAAAGAGAAACAATATCACAATATGTTAAGTACACAAAAA
Organism: Cuniculus paca; assembly: GCA_004365215.1. Classification (NCBI taxonomy): domain Eukaryota; kingdom Metazoa; phylum Chordata; class Mammalia; order Rodentia; family Cuniculidae; genus Cuniculus; species Cuniculus paca. Next base: position 17,482 of record RJWT010019419.1, read on the forward strand.
TGTAACCTACTCTCAAAGTTCACATACATCTGTATTCTATTTGATTAGCCTTTATTTATTTTTATTTTATTTTATTTTATTTTATTTATTTTTTGTCTTTTTGAGACGGGGCCTCACTATGCAGTTCGGGCTGGCCTTGAGCTCACTTTGTAGCCCAGGCTGGTCTAGAACTTACTATGATCCTCCTGCCTCAGCCTCCCAAGTCTGGGATTATGGGTGTATGCCATCATGCCCGGCTTAATTATCCTTTATTGTTTAAGGTGGAGTAGACATGGTTGCTTTTGAAAAAATATCCATCCACATTCATTTTTATAGGATTTACTCAATCAAAATTCATCAAAACCCAACCAAAATTATTGTAGAATTTAATTTAAGGATAAGTTGGATAATGAAATTGGACATTTCCAAAGCTGATCATCTATGGTTCTATTAATAATCATCCTATTTTCCCATTCCCAACCTCTTTACTTTGAGATTTTGCCTAGGTTGTCATTGTGTTGGTTACTTTTCTCTCGTTGTTGGGGCAAAATACTCAATACCCAAAATGAAGGAAGGGAAGTTTAATTTAGCTCTTAGTTTGTGAAGGTTTCAGTCCATAGTTTGCTGAATCCAAGACAGGGTGGCTCATGGCAGAGGGCAACAGTTCACAGTGGTGGAAAACAGCAAAAGCAACAAAAGCAAAAAGGGAGGAGCACAGAGAGAAGACTCTTTATGTCCCTTATATTTTATGTAGACCATACCCTCTTGGGTGTAGCACTCACACCCATAATCCCAGCTTTAGACCATGAATCAGTCACAAACTCTAGAAGCCTGCTCCCATGACTGTATGAGGCACTGGGGGTACATCCAGACACAAACCATAACAGTTCTATTGTCTTCAAGAAGAATATGATCTGTTTTTTTTTTTTTAATTTTCCTGGCATATGTGCTTTGA
>RJWT010019420.1:0-18409 GCA_004365215.1 Cuniculus paca
TTTTTTCTGTGTTAATAATTATGACATTCATAACAATCATATTTTAAGTGGTTGCTGTACTATGACTTTAAAAATCAAACATTTTAAATGTAGACTAGAAAAACAGGATACAAGGCTGTTTGAACATCCTATCTGAATAATACACAAGTCTATCTGAATTTATTTGTTTGGTGGTTTTTGTTTTAATAAGGTATATATTATACCAACTCACAATTATTGTTTATTCCAACTGACATACTATAATTGTGGTTTGAGAAAACATTGGCTCATCTAAATTTACATCAATTACACAGGCAATTTATTTCTTATGGATTTTATTATTAATAAAAGTATAAGCTCTAAGTAAGAAAATTACACCTATTTAGATCACTTACTAGAATTGAAATTTGCAAATTTTCTCTTTGCAAAATGTTAACAGAATCTTAATTTGAAAAATTTAATCTCTAAGCATGGTAGGTTTTCTGCAAATTATTGCACAGTGATTTTAAATTTCTAACAATATAGTTACGCATTAAGGGCACTTCATTGAATTGCAAGTAAACTTAAAAAACAAAAGCAATTTTTTTGCCTAGCTAATGGATGCCAACTAGAAAATGTTGCTTTAATGATGATGAATGAACAAGAACTCAACTATAATTCCAAATAAATATTTCGCATTAAATCTAGAATAAAATCAGTGTTATGGGTTAAGTTTCAGAGTACATATTAATGGATAAAAGATCTAAATTATCTTATAAAATAAAAATGATCCATCAAAATTTAAAAAGATTATTTTGAATCTATGAAAAGACATTATTATTCAGTCACCCAAAAATTAAGACTCTGTTACATACCAAGCATCTGATAATACTCAATAAATTTAGAAACAAGCACTAGCAATGTCACTTGGTAGATACACGTGAACTCTCTTACACACACACATATACATTCATTGAGTCCCTAGTAGCTAATCTACCAAGGAAATGCAATGCACAGGAAGATTAAATCTATATGCTAAATAATGAACATTGCTGAATTATGGTATAAAGTATAACTGCTATTATTTTGAATGTAATGTGTCTCAATCAAATGCTCAAAATAATTTGTGTTAACATAACTGGTGCCATTTTAGCATTTTCAATATGTATATGCATGTATGCATGAACATATATTAATACAACATATAATGTGTACATATAGTATGTTAAATAATTATAAAATAATTGTTTATTTCTTTGCTATTATTTTCAAAACTGTAGATCAAAATATTTCTAAATAAAGTGACAAAACTTTACAATATTTTCATTTCTTTTTCTAAAATAAACTCACAATAAAATCAATACATTTAAATTCTAAGAGTATGTTTATTTTGAACCAATGAGGTATGATTCTGGAGGGGTTTGTATTTCTTTGTATTTCTTCAATTAATTCTGTACAAACCACATACAGGCACTATTCAGAGATACTGTTGGTTCAGTAAAAGAATTGGCCCAATAAAGAAAATTTCACAATAAGCAATCATATGATTTTTTTGTTTCTAGTACATATACAATTGTTTCCTCTATATTATAATCTATTCAATGTGAATAGAATGATATCTTTAAAAGCAGTGCATGTTCCTTAACATTATAAAACACTTTATATTAAAAAATATACGAAAACTTATTTAAGCTTTTGGAAAAATGCCACCAAAGGCTTACTTGATGCAGAGTGGCCATAAACCTTCAATTTGTAAGAACTGCAGTATCTAGAATGCATAATAGAATAACACAGAAACAAGCCAGATAGGCCTCTAATATATTCATTGAATGCTTGGTTGGAATAAAAGATAAAGTTCTCTCTAAACACTTGAGTTTCACACTCTGAAGTATAGGAAGAATTGCATAAATGATAAAGCAGGCAAATCTGCCATATTCAGAGCAGTAGACTGGATCAATCATGTGTGATTAAGAGAGTTAAGACCCATTCTAGATATTCCTCAAAACTATTAGAAACATTGAGGAGAAAAAGTGTCAAGGAAAAACAATACTTTAATTAATTAGAGTGGATTATTTAAAAGTTTTGCTATTTTTACTGAAATTAGTTACTGACTTAAAACAATATGAATACCATAATGAGTTCAAAAACTGAGGCCGTCATAGTTGCCTTTAATGACAATAACTGTCTAATCTAATTGCTAAATTTAAGAATCCACTTTGTAAAGAACACAGGGAATTTTATGAACTTTGAATAACAAATAGTTCCGTGACACTTCTAATACTCAATTTGAAATGTTAAATCGATGATTCTCCCAGATTGCATCTGTGCTCTTTGTTCATTAAGTGAAAAGAGTAAACCTCCAAAAATATTTTCTGTGGCAGGGTTAGGATTGCTCAGCTGTCCCTGAACCTTCATCTTCATCAACTTGTCTTTACCAGAAGCTAGAACCCTTCCCTTGAATGATGAAGCTGATATTTTGGTTTAATAATCTGTAATTCTCTTACATCAGATTGCTTCTCTATCCCTCTCCAAATTCTTACCAGGACTATCATTAGAATCTGGCATCAGCCTGTCTTGGTAAGTGATAAAAACATAAGAATCATTAAAGGCACAAATTTTAGGAAATAAGTAATTGCATAAACAGACTTTATTACTAGAGTAAATTTTCAAAAATCAGTTCATTTCTCCACAATCTCTATTCAGTGGACAAATAGGAACAGATTGCAGATTTTAGTCATTTTAAAAAACATGTTATTAAGGGAACAAAATTTTCTCTATATTTTACTTTGTAGATTATTTTCTGTGGGTTTGTGATGATGCTGGGAGTAGATGTTACTGAAATCTCTTGGAAAAAATGACAGACATAAGCAAAGCAAAGACCACGTATTTGTACTTTTGTGCCAGAACAGCAAAAGAAATAAGTAGTCAACTAAAATGATTCATAAGAGAAAAAAAAAATCTGATATGGTTTTATTGCACACAAGATTCTGGGAGAAAAATAAATAGGTGTCTACGTTGGTAGTCTTTTAATCAGTATAAATAAAATTACTACAGGCAGGTTAACAGAGTGTGACCCAAGAAATAAAGAGTAGAAGTAGGTTCTCTTATGTACTATCGAAAGTTAAGTAAATTTGCATATTCATGATCCTTGAAAAAAAAAAGGAAATTTTTGCTATACTTGAAATTGTGACCTAGAATAAGCTCACGAATATATTCCAAGAAGTTTCTCTTCTGTTCTAGATTTGTACAACTAAACAATGAACAAAACTGTACAAAGAGAACCCATTGTACACATTCAACTAGAAGGCCAATTCTCTAAAACACTGATTTAAATGATTCACTTTGTTTCAGAGTTTGTCTCATTCTCTTGAGCTGAGTAGTTCAAGTTCTAACTAGCATGGGTAAAACTTTCCTCCTTTACACGAGTATCAGAAAGCTGCCAAGGTGCAATGTATTCCTGTCTTGCTTTGTGCTCCGCTAGCAAAGCAACTGCGACGAGTTAAAACATTGTGATTTTTTTTCTTCAAAGCAAAAGGCGAGACAACTACAGGCTAAAGTGGCCACACTGAAATGTTTTTGGCAAACAGAGAAATGTTTTTGGCAAAAAGAGCTCTTCGACCAGAGGGTAAAATCTTCCTCCTCACTATAACAGTAACAGTGGAGACATCAGTGTTGAGAGACAGGTTTGAAATTCACCTATCATACCTGTAGGAAATTCCCTTGTTAATACAAAGCAAGGCAGCCAACATGATTTTGCACAGCACCGCTTAAATTTTTATATAAGGGTGGTGACTTAATAGGAGGTTGTAAAATTCGAGTTCACCAAATATGTTTGTATGGTTGACTAAAATAGAATAGAATAAAATGAAATAAAAGGACAATATGTATATGTAGTCTTCTAAATCATTATTGAGATATGAAAAATACACTATTATTAATTATGATTATGAAACAAAATATAAGAGTTTATTCTTCTAGGCTATGAAAGCAATTCATATAGTTGTCACAAAAATAAATTTAAATCTTGAATTTAAAATATCATCCAAGAATGTTAATTTGGTTCCAGAACTAAATAGTGACAACTAATCAATAAAAAATTAATGAATATTGATATTGTAAGACTTTTTCAATACTTTATTTATAGCACCCTTAAAGGTAGCTAGACATTGTATTTGAGCAATCGATAGAATGATATGGAAACTGTAAGGCTAATTCATTATACTTTAAATTCTCAGTGTGATGAATACTTGTTAAATATTTATTTTTTTGATGATTTACACCCTTGATTAGTTTGCAAAACTTATTCCACTTTAAAAAATGAACAATCTGGAATTATTGATTTCCTTTACATTGGATTTGCAGACATTTTACAATGCCAGGGCAGCAAAAAAGGAAAGGAAAAGGATTATCTAGGAGAAAAAAAGAAGAAAACTGAGTAGTTTGTTTTGTATCATAAATTTTGAGATGCTATAACACAAAGAGAGTAAGGGTAGAAAGTGCTAGTGACCTGTATTTCAAATGATTTTATTGACAATTTAATTTTTAATATCATGTTTTTTGTATAATTTTTTTTTTTTTTTGTCACACCAGGAATCAAACTTGTGACCTCGCACTTGCCAGGCAGGCGCTTAGGCCGCTGAGCTAAATCCCTGGCAATAATGTATTTTTAAATAAATACCTTTTTTCATATTTTGATGAACTTGCATTTTTATTTCCAGTCTTATACAGTGCAACACACAATGTTTGCTTTTTTTAAATTAGATAAGTGTGTACGAAGACAGCAAATGGAGACTTTTGTGAATTATCATATATTACATATAAAAAGAATGAGTCAAATATGGCTAACTCACCGTAAATACATTCTTTATTGAAGTATGTAAAAGAAAGAAGATAAAAATGAAGAAGCGAGACTATGAGAGACAAGAGAAATATAGACTGAAGCCTGGAGAATGATATAGGAGGAAATATAACTCCCATCTGCTAGATGTCAGGCACCCCAAGTTTGAGTTCCCTGAAATGTAAGAATGAATTTCAAAGGACAAGGAAGTTAAGAGTAGGAAAGATTTATTGAGAGATAGTTCCTGAGAGACAGAAGGAGTCCCAGAAGTGGGTTGCCACCAAGGCCACTTCTCTAAGAATAATAAGAAGGTGGGTACAAGAACATGAGGTGGTACAAAATCACGAGGTGAGTATGCTATGGATTAAATGATAAAGAATCGATAGGGGTTAACGTGTACCTGATTAGCTAATATCAATCCAAAAAAGAAACAAGTACATAGCAAGGATACCTGGACAGAACAAAGGCATTTTTGGGGGAGAGATAGGTCTGGATGCCCTGGTCACCCACCCGGATGAGTAATGCCTAGCTGGGCTTTACTGGATCAGATGATATCTATTATAGTATAATTGCAAGCTATGGCTCAGATATGGCTCCCCAGGGAGCCACATAGAGCTGGTCATTATATCTTCATCTTGAGACCTGGGCTGTAACACATGCTGCTCAAGCAGCAAATCTGATAGATATATTTTTTTCTTTTGATTTCCTTGAAAGCCCAGTTCCTGACTATCTTTTAATTTCTATTTAACTAAGCTGTCTATAATAAGAATAAAGGGAAATGGTCTACATGAATTGTCCTCCTGAGTAAACTTTGTCCTCAGTACTTTGGAAAGTCTGAGATTTTGAACAAATAGGGAAAAGAGCAGAACTCTCTTGCATTTCCTAACCAAGGTTAGTCTACTAGATGAAGCTGCAGATGGCTCAAAAGAAAATTCTAAATTCAATGACAAAAACACACAGTAAATCTTACTGTTAATAATTTATTATAGTAGTTTTATCCATGGTGTTGTTTAGCAATTTACTTTCTTGATAATTTATTCATATAATACTTATTTTATATTCCTAACTTTTATTTTCACATTTTGATATGTTAGCTTTAAACTTAGGACCATTTTGAAGTTGTAGTACTAGGAAGCAATTCTCATGCGAGCCACCTGGAGTGAATTCAGAGCCCACAGGTGAAAGGTGTGACGACTTGTGAGCAGGCCCTCCCTGCAGGGCCAGCTGCATGAAGGGGACCTCCAAGCGACTTCAACTTCTAAATGCTGACTAAAAATCCATGGGAGAGCCTGTGACTCCCCAGTGTTCAAGTTTTCCACAAAGACACACACAAATTAAAAACACTATATTGATGATTAAAGTTTTGTTATAAAAGATACAAATCAGGAGAGATCTAATGGAGAGAAACATTGAGGCATGGTCTGGGAGAGTTACCATGGAGACCTTCTGTGCCTGTCCTCATGGGGTCTGGATGGATCTTCCACCTGGAACTGTGATGAGGGAAATAACTCCCAATCCATCAGGTTTCAGATTTGCTGAGTTCATGGTCTCACACCACTGAGGAATGAAGTTGCGAAAAAAGAGAGGAAGTTAGAAGAGTTTTACTGAAAACAAGAAGAAGAATAGCTCCTGTATCTTCAGAAGTCATCCTGAGTGGGCTGCCACTGAGGTCCTTTGTCAGGGTTAATTTATACAGCAAAATCACCATGTGGGTACCACTTGATCAAACAACAATCAACCTACAGGATTACGAGTATAACCGCTAATACCAATCCAGTAAGGAACCAAGACGTGAAGTAACGGTACCTGAAAGAACAAAGGATTCTTAGAAAGGAAGAGTCCCACATGTTCTGGTCACCTACTTATGCCTCTTATGCCCATCTGGGGTGACCGGACCAGGTGGTGACAATTACAGCATAATCTTCAGTTGCTTTTTATCTCTAGGGAGGCCGACGCCTGACCCTCTTCAGATTCGCCTCCAGCCACTATTTTGATGCCTTTGTTTTTTTGTGCTGACTTCCCTGAGGACACAATCCCTCTCAGACAGCATATTAATTTCTGTCTAACTTATCTGTTTATGATTGGGTCACCTGGAATTGAACATACCTTTCTATGGGGAGAGGTAAATCTGTGGGAAATTCATGTTAAATTAGTGATTCTTGGTGGAGCAACAATGCCATTTCATATTTATTTGTACCATGGTACTGGGAGAGGAACCCAAGTCCTTGCACATACTATACACATGCTATGTCCCTGAATAACACCTCCACCTCACGCTGCTATATTTCCAGTTTTTACCTGGCCCTATGAATTATGCAGCCAGATCTGACTCCCAACTAGTATGGACACCATTAAGCCTTTTTTAATATACTAGAGTTTAACCCCACTGTGAAATTTGCTGTTATTTATGTAGCATTTGCCAAATTTATGACCATAAGGTATTTCAACTCCAATGTATCACTAATCACTAAATTACTAAACGTTTATCTCATCTTCTGCACACATACTCTCTCTGTTTTCATAGACACATATATGCCCAATCTTCCCCCCCATCCTCATCACCTTCTATTTAACCTAGCATCTAAATTTAAGCCTTCAGTCTCTTAGATTAGCTCTCCTGAGAAAATCCTCGGGGCCCCCGTACTGACCTCTTTCAGGTGTAAGTGTCTAGATTCAGTCTCTGTCCCTCTCCGCGAACAGCAGTTAGAGATACTTTGTCACAGGGAAAAAAATGTAAAAAAATAGTTGAGTTAGTTAGCTTATGAGCAAGAAGCTAGCTAGGGAATGGGCCTGAGATAGAGTTGGACAGTTAGCCACAATGACAAGAAGAGAAATAAGAATAGGCAGAGCAGTTCCTCCCTACTAAAGGGAATTGCAGCCTTTCCCTACAAAGTTCCTGAGGTTTAAGGAACTTGAAACTCAAAACACCTCATTTTTGCTTAAAATCCCAGTTTCCTTTAAGTCCTACATGCTGAGCTACTGGCTTAGAAAGCCTGGGTTTCAAATGGTCATTTTCAGTCCACAGAGCCACGTGTATAGATGACCAATAAATGACTGAGAAGCACCCGTGCTTCATTTATCCATAAGAAGCTCCGAATCGAGGGGTCCTGTGGCAACTCACTCAGGACCCCTCTTGGAAATCCAAGAGTTATTTCTCTTCTATGTACTTCCAGTAAAAAACAAACAAACAAACAAACAAAAAACCATAAATTTAAGCTTTCAATCCACGTTAATGTGACTCAGTTGTAGTACTCACACACAGTGTTGTGGATAATTGTTTTTGAGATAGGAAATTAGTGCATGGCAAAACCTAGCTGGGAAAGTAGTCATGGCCTGTTAATGACAAGATCCCACAGACATGCACTAATGATTTCCAAATCCCTGCACGTGGACTTCTTGCTACAACTCAATCAAGTGTTCAATAGGATGGCCTAGAAGTGAGATCTCAGCACCACCCACCACTCAGGATCCAAATGTAGAAGTTCTCACTGGTTTCCTGGAGATTTAGCCGGCATAAAAGGACACTTCTAGCCCATGTAGACTTTGCTACCATAGCTTCTCATAAAAACCCATGCTGTGCTTCCCAGGTGCAGCATGTACGTTCATCTTCGCTCTCACTCTTTTTCTAAAATATTTACTTGGTCCAAGCTCACTCTGCAGAGCCAATTTCTCTCAAACTTGACTTCTGCTTTCTTGAATAAACTTTGCCACCATTGTTTGCTCCTTTCTCTCAATTCTTTGTTTAAAATGAGAAGAATCTGGTATATAACTCGTAAAGGAGAGGCAAGCATCCCCAAACTTGGTAACATTTAGTTGGTGGGCCATGTTTTAGAAGCAAGCTATGCAATAACATTTTCACATAGCTGTTTTTAGGTTTGAAGCATTTTGGGAATATCCATTTGATCTTGTCATTTCTTATTTGTGTAACCTTCATTAATTATTAGAGACTTGATGACTTGTTTTTCCCTCAAAGACCATCATCTGTGACCAGGTCTGGGACCAGATTACCTGTACATATCCTACTGTTTTGTAGTTGTCTGCTGATTTCTTAATCACCACACCCAAGTGGGAGGGGAGAGAAGAGGAGAAGTAAAAAGAAGTTAAATGTGTTAAGTACATGTGCTCAACATGTACTGCTACATTTACTAATAAAAATCAAAGTGAAGGGGCACCGAGCTTCTGGGTGCTGGGGGTAGGAAATTAAAGGGTGCAGTTTTTTCACCCATCCAGGCTACTCGCAGCAGCACCACCGACCACAAAAGACTTTCCCAAGTACTGCAGCAACCACGGAGACCAAAGATGTTCCTGTGTTTCGCACCCCCATCCCCAAATGTACCCCTTAGCCCCTGCTGGGCAGCTGTTCTGGCCCGTGCACCTATTCCCCCCGCTGTGATTTTTTTGCATATAAACCCCTCACATCCTTCCCTCAGGGTCGCTCTCTGTCCACAAGACAACCCTTCCCTTGTGCCAAATAAATTCCTTCTTAGTGGCAGAGTGTCTCCATTGTCCTTGCGTGGGTTGTGTCCTAGTACGTTTCACAAAGTTTAAAACAAAAATACTCCTTAGCCGCTACATGGTGGATGAAAAACAGGTGGTCAACTTAAACACCAGCTGAAGTGAATTAGTGTGGCGCTGAGTGTAGATGGCCCACCTGAGGACTGTTGCCAGCATAAACAGTAGACATGGAGAGGAAGAGTAGCATTGTGGGTTCTCCTTAGCATTGATGTTGGTTCTTTTGGAGCTGTTGGTTCTCCTGGAGGAACTCATCATGTTGGCTTCTCTGATATGAACTTGGTTGTCACCATTGGAGGAGCTTTGGGACCTTGTCCCTGAGAATTGGTGCGGTTCACTTTGGGGAGCTTTGGTCCTTACTTTGAGCATCACTTCCTGGCTCCAGAGGGGAAGATGTGTGCTGCTCAATCTCCAGGCGGTTTGTCATGCTGGCTTCCTGATATGAGCTCGGCAGTTCCCATCATCAGAGGAGCTTGGGACCTTGTTGTCTCTGAGGATGGCTCTGGTACTTTTCCGGGTAATGCTGGTCCTTACTTTGAACATAGCTTCCTGGCTGCAGTGCAGAACCCTCAGCCTGCTGGCACAGATCCTTCATCCTGCTGGCATAGACTGTTTAGCTTCCACTGCTGACCTTTGGGCCTTCCCAGCACAGATCCATGAAATAGACTTGCATGAGTCATTGTTGTGGGCTTTAGGCCTCCAGTTGGACTCGTGGGAGGTACTGTCATGAGCTCTATGTCTTCAGCTGAACTCATGCAGGAGGTTGCCATGGGATCCAGGCCCTTGGCTGGATTGTCTAGGTCTTTAGTGTGTGGACAGATTTCCTGCACTTTGTTTTTGACTCCTTGAGTGACCATTATAAATAATACTATAAATTATGTGTCCTGCATGTAATTGTTCTCCTTGCAAACCCCTGATTACAACACTCTCCTATGACCTATCTTGTTCTTCTCCTTGTTACCTTTTCAATCCCTAGAAGAAAGTCGTGTCAGATTATATAATCTGAAAATTGGTCGGTGGAAATTTTTCATGCATAAGGTTCATGCCCCACATCAAAAATGCCATGTCAAAAGGGCCGGGTATTTAGCTCAGTGGCATAAGTGCCTGCCTGGCAAGCGTGAGATCATGAGTTTGATCCCTGGTGCTGCAAAAAAAAAAAAAAAAAAAAAGCCATGTCAACCAATGATGCTCAAGAAATATTCATTTTTTATCAACTAAAGAAATAGTGTGTGTATATGTGATGTAAAATATGATCTTTTGATATAGACATACATTGTGATATGATTAAATCAAATTACTAGATACATCCGTCATCTCAAGTGCCTATCATTTTTCTATAATAACACTTGAAATCTACTTTATTTGCAATTTTAAAGTAAAGAACAAATCATTTTTATCATGGGTATTGTTGCACAATAGATCTCCAGAATTTATTTTTGTCCAACTGAAAATTTATACTTTTTAATTACTATCTGGGCTTTCCCAGCACCCCCACCTCCAAACTAGCCCCTTTCAATTTGTGCATATCCATAGGACAATGACCACATAACAAGAATTTATAATTAGAATTTAATTTTTTTTAAATAAATGGTCACTAAGAAGGTATAGGTTTCACAATAAAAATTTCCTTCCAAACAATTTTATAAAAATAGCTTCATACAGCAAAGAACCTGTAGAGAAAATCTAATCCAAATTAATTTAATTCAATAGGAGAGATAAAAAAATAGGAGCAATATCTAAAGCAATTTTAAAATTTAAAAGATAACTATAAAAATAGCACCACAAAATATATAATAATATTTTAAAAGGAAATTAAATAAGAAAAATGAAAATGACTAGAAATATATGTGTCAATACTTAACCAACTTTATACAATAACATACTTAATTTAATTCAGAGTTTCTCATTTGTATTCTATTTGATTTCCATTAGTTATACACACAGCCATTTCTACAGTAAAAATCAAATTACCTAATTATGCTACATAGCAATAAACTCATTCTGAGAACTTTTGTTTTTAGTTTTCATAAATTGCAGTCACTCTTTTATTTTATTTTAAAAAATAATAAAAAAGATACAGATTTTCAACAAGATAACAGGAAATTGACAATGATTAATATATTGCCTATTGTTGTCTTCAAAGTAGTTGCTCAGATTAGAAGATACAAGCATGCATAATTGATCAAACAATATAAGCACAAACTGACTTGTTCAATGAAAATCAGTAGTATAATTATCTCAGCTATCCTTTATATATACATATATTTTTCACTCTTGTCAAAAGAACAGATTTCTTCCTAATTTTTCCCTCCTTTTCCATCTTTTATTTTTCCTCCTCTTCCTCTTCTTCCTCTTTCTCCTCTTCTTTTCTCTTCTTCTTCCTTCTTTGACTGTCTTTTTCCATTCATATTTTTCAAGTAGTAACGGTTAACATCAACAAAGTCCTCCAAAGCTTTATGTAGTCATATTCTAGGCCTATGGAAGGTGATTAGTCATGGGGTGACATATGGGACTTGTTGGCAGGTCGGGGCTGGGGGCCAGGCAGTCCCTGGGAGCCTGACATGGAAGGGTTTTTCTCCTTTCCCTTTTGCTCCCTTCTGTCTCTGCTCTCTCACCATATAAGACAAGACTTCTTCTGTCCAAGTTCTTTTGCTGGGCCATGTCTGTATTTACACCTGCCAAACATGGATTGAAACTTCTGATACTATGATTCAAAATAAACTTAACTTCTGTTAAGTTACAAGTTTCAGGTATTTTGTTGCAGAAATGTGAGTAAGAAACAAGCTCTTGAGAAATTCTCAATTTAGATATCCTTCATGGAATCTACCATAAATTAATGCACAAACTGAATATAATTGAAGATATTTTAAATTATAATTATATGTCTTTATATAAAGGTTAAAAACACTTCTTCTATCCATTTCTGTAGAATGAATAGAACCTACAATGTCATCATTTTTTAAAAGCTCATACTTTTATATTTGAACAATTACCCACTTATTCTATTGTACAAAAACATAAGTCTTTCACCATTAAATAAGAGAATCACATTAAATATGAATAACAATTTTTCTAGGAATAAAGCAATGCTCTATTGAAATATGTTTTTCAAAGCTCCAAATTATAATTTTCTTCAGTATCTACTATCTACAGTTATATGCATATTACAGCTTTTGTTTTCTTTTTTTATTTCTTTGTGAGCCTAATCTTTCCATAGTGCCTTAAATATGATTTTTAGACATTTGAAACACTGAAAAATGTGGTATCAATAAAACATTTTTCTCAATTTCAAGATTAGGGCTACTTGACATGTTACCCTTGCTCTAATACAACATAATTTTAATTTGCACACACTATTGAATGATTTCAAAATATTCATTCTACTAAAATTCAAACAATAAACTTGAACATTAAACTTTTCATGTTGTGACACACATAATGTATATCTAAAATCAACTCTACATATAAACCTCTTGATTGCATTAGCTCTCACCTTCTAAACCTGATTACAAAATGCTTTGAAACATCAAATAAATATGATACATGAAATGAACTCTGAAAAGGAAGTTAGGTATGTCTAACAGTATGTTAATTAATATAATTTTAAGCACATTTGTATTTTCCCAAAGAGACTGTACCAAATTCTGTCTTGGTTAATTCTCTGTCATTGCTGAGACAAAATACCTCACATCCAAAATTAATGAAGCAAAAGTTTATTTAGCTCATAGTCTATGGAGGTTTCAGTTCATAATCAGCAGGCTCCAAGGCAGGATGGCATGGCACTGGGGCAACAGTTCAAGGCAGCAGAAGACAGCAAAGCAACAAGAGCAAAAAGGGCTAAAGCACAAGCCTCTTTTCCTCCCTTATATTGTAAGCAGGCTACCACCCTTGCCCCAGGTCATGTGCAGCAATTGCAGCATCTTGTGCCCTCCTCTTGCACAGGCTGAGGATATTTACAAAGAAAGTATCCAGGCTCCCTGTAGAGTCTCTTAGTTAAATTTCTAAACTTCTCAAGTTGACACAATGTATCAACCATAACAATCTACCCCCTTGTCAACTTGGCAAGCAGACACATTTCTTTAAAAATGTCTCCAGATGCAAAGGCATGCATATTCTTATCATTTCAAAACTTGAACATTTTAACACAGGTTTAACAATCCTTAAGAAGCAGTATTACGTCTATTAACATTATATTGCATTAGATCCATAGCATGCTGTCCCTGCCCCGCAAAGACTCATGCACATCCCTTTATGCAAAAGGCAGTTAGTCCATGTGAAAAAGTTGACAAATTCCTAACAGTTTCAGCCCAAGTTCCAAGTCTCCTCCAAGATATAAAGCAAAACTTAGCTGAAAGCCCCTGTACAAATGTAAACAAGTTAAATGTGTCCAAAATGCAATAGCACAAGACAAATATTCCCATTCCAAAAGTTACAAACAGGTGGATACAAAGAATTGGTACCAAAGCAAGTCCAAACTCCAGCAGGGCAAGCATTAAGTCCTATAGTTCCATGTGCACCATTTGAGGCAATCTGTGGCAAATTGTGAGCTAAAAAGGACTTAGGTGACTCCCACCTTTGTCACTTCTGGTGGTTATTGATTCCAAGGCTTTTCTCTTAGACTGGCTTTGCTCGTTTCTTTAGATGATCCACATTCTTGACTTTTCCAAACTTCTGGGGTCTCCACTGAACCTTGGGCTTCACTCTCACAGTGTCCCACACTGTCCTCTCAGAGGAACACTGCCTGGTCTCCCAGGCCTTCTGAAATCAGGGTGGAAGCTGCCTTAACCTCAGAACACTTGCATTCTGCGTGGGCCTAAAACCAGTGCCACATGGATGATGCTGAGGTCTGCTGCCAGGTGGAGAATTAGCCAGGCTTTCCTCTTTCTTGGCTATAGGGGTTGGGTGCCTGGATCACTGAGCACTTTGAACCTGATTTTGAAGAACAAATTTTTATGCCACTGCCATCCCAGAACCCAGTGGGGCTGCCTCCACCATTTTGGAACATGGTGCTCTGTGGCTTTCTTCTTAAATTAAAGTCTTTCACTTTTGCAGTTTTAAGGCTGCAAAAGGTGGAAACTTGCTGCCTCTTCCTGTGATGCCCACAGGCCACTTTTATTTTTCTCTTCCTTCTCAGCAACTGAGATCTCAGCTCTGTCTTTACAGTTCACAGCTTTACTGGAGCTTTCTTTCTGGACAAACATTTTAAAACACCCTGCTCAGTTCTTTGCTCTTGATTCACAACATAAATCTGGCTAAAAGCCCCCAACAATTGCCATGTCATGATCTCAACATTCAACTGCCTTGAACTTTCTTTTGCCAGATTAATTAGTAAATCATCCTTGATTTTAGTCTCAGGCAAAGTCTCTGAACACAAGTAAAATGCAGGCAAATGTTCTGCCAAGCTATAACACACATCCTCTGGACTCTAACAACCAATGCAGTCTTTCTTCCTAGCAGAAACCTCCTGAGCCTGATCTTTACCAGTAATATTTCTATCAGTCTTCTGGTCTTCTGAACTCTGACCAAAATCTCCCATACAGAACAGCCTAAGGTGTTCCAATGCTACTCTTTCAAGTGACATCTCAGAACCTTTCCAGACTCTTCCCGTAAGCCATTTCCAGAAGCTTTTGAACCACGTGATCTGGTATGGTTACAACAATGACCTCACTCCTAGTTACTTTTCTCTTGTTACAGAGACAAAATACTCAACATCCAAAATTAATAAAGGAAAGTTTTATTTAGCTCACAGTCTATGGAACTTTCAGTCCATAATCCGCTGTCTCCAAGGCAGGGTGGCATGGCACAGGGGCAACATTTCAAGGCAGCAAAAGACAGCAAAACAACAAGAGCAAAAAGAAAAGAATGAGTGTCTTTTTCTCCTTTATATTGTAATCAGGCTACTACTCCCACCACTTCAGGGCAGGTGTATCAATCACAGCATCTTGTGCCTTCCTCTTGCAAAAGCTCAGAATATTTAAAAAGTAAGGATCCTGGCTCCCTACTGAGTCTCTAAACTTCTCAAATTGACACAATGTATCAGCCATAACAGAGACAAAATGTAAACATCTAAATATGTCTTTGTAGTTCTTTTTCTTTAGATAATTTTCTTATTATATTAACAATCTTTTTTTTTTTTTTTTTTTTTTGCGGCACCAGAAATTGAACTCACGACCTTGCGCTTGCTGGGCAGGCGCTTAGACCGCTGAGCTAGATTCCCAGCCCTTATATTAACAATCTTAATGTTAAAAAACAGGATAATAGTTTAGAACATTTACCCATATATGTGTACACAGCAATCAAGTTCAGTAGGACAAGTAAAAGAAATTGTAAGTTATTGATTAATTAGGATGTAATACAATATACTTATTGTATACACAAATTTAGCACAAATTCCTGAGAAAGGGTTGATATTGAAACATTTTACATTCTAATATGAAATCTAATTTAAGGAAAAATTTAAACACAATTTTTAGCTTGTAATAATACTCAGGAAGTGTTTACTGCTAAAGAGTACACCCTGGAATTCAGTAATGTGAGTAAAAAAATACAAGCGTGAATTTAAAGAAAGTTATGCATCTTGCTTTAGTGTGCAAAGCTAATAAGTATGTCAGTCAAGCCAGTTACTGCAATGCTTTCTATTAAAAATCATCATATAAACTATGAAAAACTACAGCTATAAAGTGTTGGAATGGAGAGTGAACATACTGTTTAGTTTGTGGGAGTAAAAGAAGGCAGATATTATAAAATGAAGCACTGCAGGGTTCACTTAGTGATTAATTTATAGTAAGTTATCAGTATCAGACATAACCAGATTAAGAACTTATAAAAACTTTCACTCTGCATTCATACAAATCATGAAATATGGGATGCAAAGTGTTATATGTCATGGATATTTTAATTCCTTTGATACAAAAATAAAAATTTCTTTGACAGAAGAAATAAAAGGATACTTTAGTTAATATGCATTAACTTTTGTTAAACAAGACAACTGTCAGTAAGGCACATCGACTGAAGACTTTAATGTTCTAAAAGCTTCTATGCCTAGATTTAAATCAAAGGAAAAAAAATCTACATTCTAGTCAGGCAAAAAATAAATTTTCACAATTACTAGGAATAAACTGTTTTTAAAATGTAACTATATTTGCATATTATTACACTGCTGATTACTTTTCTGTTTATGCAGTTCAAAGAAAGAAGACAAGCATATTCTTTGGTGACCAAAGACTCTTGGGTGTAGGGGTGCAGTCACACATTGCTGTTAAGACCCCAAATTAGGCCTCTGGTGAGACTCCATGTCCCAGAAAATTTAAAACACAATGATTGAAACTTTTTTACATATGGAATGACAATGTCATTTGTCATCTAAACTGAAGTTATTTCATAGAAAAGGGGTAATCCATTATGTTGGAACATCTATAACATAATAATACTACTCTGTGAGAAAGACAATTTTATGTATCCATTTTTTATCCATTATGTATCCATTTATGCATACATTTTATTGTATCCATTTATAATTTATAAGGATACTAATTTTCATACTCAAATATTTATTTTTTCACCTTTAGACAGTTGGTGCAGTAATGGTACTATAGTGTCAGGAAGATCATTTCACACATATATTGCATTACGATTTGATGTAATACTGTTTATACACATATTAAGGCAGAAAGCAAGAGAATACACAGGGAGTTAGATAAAACTATTATTCACTAACAGTACCAATTTTGCCAAAATATATAACATCAGCTTTTTAAAATTACAACTAGGAATAAGTTCTGCATTAAAAGTTCATGTCGGGGCAGCTATTTTGAAGATAACAAGATACATTATTGCAGTCACTGTTGTTTTCCTATTATCTTGTTTTGAAGTTCTGCATTGTTTTCATTGTTCTGTTTTGTTTAGCTTTATTTTTTTTAAATAAAAGTAAAATAATAAAAAAGGAACAAAGAAAGTTCATGCAAGATTGAATAAATAACCATATATACATGAATGATATGTATGTATAGATAAACATATGGTAATTGATATGTATCAAAGATACATATGTATCATATTGTATGATAAATTATATACTATGTATGATACTTGTTTTAGTTTTTATCAATTTACACTTAATTGCTTTAGTTTTTATCCGAAGCATTACTTTCCCATGACAGAATTGAATTAATTAAATACTATTTAAAATTCTCTCTATATCCCACAACTTTATCAATGTAATATTGCAAGATCTCCTATCTACAAGTGCAGTCTATTCCCTTTCTTTAGAATCTGGCCTGACATTTCAATTTGCTTTGGAAGATAGAATTTGGAAAAATTCACAGTGAACCATTTTCATCCCTGGGCTGCAAGAATTCCTGCCCCAATCACCTGTCTTGCTGCTCTTCCTTTGTCTCCAGGACAGGCCTAAGCTAGTGTGCCAGTTTGAGACTGGTGGGACAGGGATAATTAAGGCCAGGGAATGACAATGATGCAGCCAAGCTTCCAGACACCAGACACATCCAGTCAAGAGCAACTCAGCTTGCAAAATAACCCAAAGCAAATTAGACAACCTCAAAGAGCCCCCGCTTAAGTTAAACAATCAGAATAGCTCATTGACCTGTAGAATCATGAATAATAATAAATCTGTATTATTCCACCTCACTGGTATTATTGCTGTTGTTCACATAATTATGTGGGCAGTAGAAAGCTGATATGGTACATGTGGGAAAATAATATTATGTATAATTTAAATTATAACAACTTTATTATTGTATCACCATCACCTAGATTATTGAGTACATGCAGTGCTCCAGGAACTGGAATCAGTCAATTGAGTCTGCATTATGTCATTTTATTTTTTTAATATGCTGTGAGATTAGTGTTTATAAAATAAAGAGATAGGAAACATGCTGTGAGGTTAGTATTATTATATCAAACATGTCAAAGCACTTAAATAACCTGCACGAGGTAAACTGAACATATTCTTGTAGCTTATGCATGACAGAAACAGACCTCAAAATCAAATATATTTTTAAAGTTTATACTTTTAAGCATTACTGTTCCAAATGATATCATGAATGCCTCCATAGACATAATAATGTGGAATTAATACCAATCCCC
>RJWT010019421.1:0-18409 GCA_004365215.1 Cuniculus paca
CTTCTCTTACTGATGAGCCCGACTCCATCACTTTAGGGGCCTCATAAGACCCCTCAACAGGGCCAAGACTTCAAAGGCCATCTTCCTCCATTTAGAATGAAGGAGAATGAGCTTCTTAAGGCTTTGGTTTTAAGAGGTCCCTGTAGCCTGGAAAAAACAAATAAACCCAGCACCACTCCACAAGCGTATGATTTATCGGGATTACAGCCCTGTAAGCAGTATCTCAACATGGAACAGGAAATGCCTCCAACTTCCAGCTCAAAGCAGGCTCTGTTCTCCCTTGAGGTGGGCAGAGGCCCCTAAGAGTCCACGGGCCTCTGACGGGAGGAAGGCGACCCAAGCACCATGCAGGAGAAAGCCTTGCGCCTCTGCCCCCGACCTGATGAGCAGAGTTTGTGTCTGGGGCTGGCGGGCTTGTCCTGTCCATGTGGGAGGAACAGGGCTCAAAGATTGGATGTGCCCACCAGCTGGAAAGGGCCCTCGCAGGCTGGGCCTCGGGGTCACTTCCGTCCTGGGCTGGGAGGACAGTGGCACTGGGGTGCATCTGGGTCTGGTTCCCTGGGCTGGGGGGAGCATCATGCCTTGGCTTGGCCCCTAGTGAGATTTCCCCACCCCACCTGACAGCACCCTTGGAGTCCAGAGAGGATGAACGAGAGACCCGCAGGCAACGATCAAGGGGAGGGCCGCCACAAGCATGCATCTGTCTCCAGCCCTCGATTCTCCCACCAGCTCTGCCCCCTTTCAGTGGGAGGCACGGCCAGGCTCTGGGGTTGCTTTCAGACCCCTGAGTTCCTGCTTCTCACGAACGCTGCTGCGAAGCACATTGCTCCCCCTCCCCTCTCTGGCTTGCTGTCCGGGGTGGGGATGGCAGGGAGCGCTTCGAAGATGGCCCAACTTTCCCACTCCAGCGACGGCTCTGCAAACAGACTTCTCTGGGAAGGTCAGGGTTGGCTCTGGAGTCCCCATCCGTGGCTTCCCGAAGATTTACACAGAGCCACCGTGGCCCCAAACCAAGCCAAAACCTCCATGTAGAATAAAACCAACATTGTCCCACTGACGTCCCATTCCGTTCCCAACACAAAGGGGCCGATTCTAGTCCGGCTCACATCTTGGATTAATTACTTCTCCAGAATTGCTTGGTAAACCAGAATGGTTTGGCTCAGCTTGGAGTCAGAGCTGGGCATGTTTCTCTCCTCGGACCCCCAGGCTGCCTCAGGATATGCAGCTGACCTGTGGCGCTAACGCTCCACAGAGCCGGGCAACTTGGGTTGCAGGCGGGGCTTTGGGCTTCCCATGGGGAGCACGCACCCTTCTTCAGACTCATCTGGTGCAGATTAAAGGCACGAGATGAAGCCGGCCTCGATGCGCAGATGATTTCTAGGTCTGTTTGGTTTCCTCAGCTGGAACTGAGGATTGGACTCAGGGCCTCGTGCATGCTAAGCATGTGTTCCCCCACTGAGCTCCGTCCTCAGCCCTCTATGGTTTCACATGCGGGGTTTAGATGGAGTTTCACTGTGTTGCCCACACTGGCTTTGAACCCCGGACTCCCCTGATTCTCCTGCCTCAGCCTCTTGAGTAGGTGGGACTATAGAAAGCCCCTGCTGCACTGGGTTGGATATGCATACGGATGCCACTTTCTGCCTCTTCCTCGGAGTGGGTGTCCTTGAATCTCAATGGCAGGATAACCGCAGTGGGATGTGAAGTCAGCTGTGAGACAGTTGGGCAGCCAGGAATCACAGAAAACAACTAACGATGAAGCACCCTTATAAGACATCCCTTATAAGGCAATACCTCAGTGCGGGAACGCTTTTGTTTGTAAACAGTTCGGTTGGCAAATAAAAGCATCCCGCAAAACTTTGCTTCTGTTCACAAACTGCATTGGGTGACAAACACGACCATTGCCATCTCCTCCCAAATTGCAGAGCAGATGACGCTCGTGAACCAAGGCACCGCTGTATCCGCTGATGAGTTTCGTCCTCATACCTACTTTATGAAGCAGGTGCTTTTTGTTTTGTTCTCTTTATGGTGCTGGGGATGGAACCAGGGCCTTACATATGCTAGGCAGGCGCTCTTCTGCTGAGTTACATCCTGCAGCTCAGCAGGGACTTGTAGGAGGCCCACCTTACACATGGGGAAACTGAGGCAAGAGAGGCGAACTTTGCTCCACACCATGCACCTGGCCAGCGGCAGAGCTGGAACGTGAACCTAAGCAGGGGACCCGCTGTCTGTGCCACTCAAATCTGTCCCGGTCCTGGGTGGCCTCCTGACTTTAGACCTGAGGCAGGGCAGCTTCTCACTCCTGGGGGCAAAGCCCTCTCACCCATCTGCTCAGGCAGCTGCTTTACTCTAGAGCGATTCTGGAGGGCTCCAGAGCTCTCTAAGCAACAGGAAGAGACGCTACTTCACCTTTTGTTCCTGGAGGCCTGGGTTGAATTGGGTACTGGCAAATGGTACTCTTCAGATAAAAAGGAAGTAATTCCCAGATAGAGAGAGAACTGTTTCACATGAGAAATTTCCAACCATAAACAACTTCCTGGGGAGTGGGAATCCCAGAGATAGGGCTCAGGCAGTTTCTGGGAAGGC
The DNA here is from genome assembly GCA_004365215.1 of Cuniculus paca. Lineage (NCBI taxonomy): Eukaryota > Metazoa > Chordata > Mammalia > Rodentia > Cuniculidae > Cuniculus > Cuniculus paca. Next base: position 2,584 of record RJWT010019421.1, read on the forward strand.
AGCTCAGAGGAAGGGAGGCATGAGGGAAGCGATGTCACACACTCCATAGATGTCCACATGGCCTTGCGCCCTGGAGGGGACTCAGCCATCTGGCCTTGGGAGCTGGGCCTGACTCCTGGTGGCGTCTCAGGTGGGTGTGATGGTCTGGATTCCAGTGGACACTGCACACCATTCTCTCCAGCCCCCATCTCGCCTTGCTAGGTCCAGGATACCTTCCCCATTTCTCAGGCCAGAGCTTTCCAGTACAGCGAGATGGTGGCTGGCCCAGCAGGCTAGTCTCACCTCTTCCCACGCACCGGGATGGAGTGGTATGACAGCTGGCTTATTTCCATGTTGCTGGGGTGTGACTGTCGGTCAGCAGGCCACACCTCACCTACGGGCCCACTGCTGTCACTGACAGAGACCCGCTTTCTTCTTCCACACTGGGCCTCAGTGGTGGCTGCGTAGAGAGCGTGGCTCTTTCAACATCTAGAAGGCAGACAGATGAGGGCCTCTAGCCAGTACCCAGGCACTTCACTTCCATGGGTACCTGCTATGACCCATTGACTTCTGCCCTGGACACCTGCTGGGCAGGGGGCAGGGAGGGGGGGGTCTTTGTTTAGGCTCTCAGGTGGGTAATTCTGTTCAAATGCCGCTGAGTGTAAACTCCGGCACCTGCTTTTCTTGTCCGCCTCTAGCAGTGGCGGTGAACTTTTTAGAGCTTTCAATGATAACATCCCACTGTACCCTTGCTACCACTGCCCTATAGTCTGATATACTCTTTTAGGGTGCCACAGGAAGTGCTTCTAGAAAGTTCCAGGGGGAGACAGGGACATGCAACTCTCGAGGCCAGCATGTGCAAGAGGGAGGTTCTTGGCTGGCAACTAGTGGTTTTGTTGATGGGGCTGGGGCTCAGGGATGATGGTGTGGACCCCAGTGAAATTACAAGGCAGGGTCCTGCCGGGTGGTTCTGGCTCTGCGTTCTGTACCCACATCCCAATGGCAGCCCCAGGGAAGACTCTGGCAGGGGTTTCTGAGTAGCACCCACATTGCTAGTATTTGTTGAGGGCCTACTATGTCCCAACAAAGCATGAGGCCAGCCCATCTGCACATATTGCTACTTCTGCTTCTCACAGCCACCTGCAAGGGAGGTGACTTATCAGTTTGCAGTTTACAAATGTGGAAATCAAGGCTTTAAAATGTTTGGACACATGACCAAGGTTACAGACAGCTACTGGTGATCTGGCTGGTCCTTAAAAACACAATGCTAAACTGCCCTACAGGAGATGCTGTGAGGAGAGAACTGGTCAGGAGAGAACTGGAAAGAGGCAGGATGGAGTGGAGACTCGCTCCCATGCACACGTGTCACACTGTGCCCAGACTCCAGCTTTTGTATTCATAGCCCGGTCATGCCTTGAATGTAGTTTGGAACCTGGGTCTCGGGGGGTGGGGTGGGGTTTACCCCCCAGCTTTCTTCCAAACCCACATGTAGTAAAAGGGGGTGGGATGGGGGTTCTGGGCAGCTGTTTGCAGTAGCTGGGTTTATGAGAAGAAAGAAATCCAGCGAGTGAGAGCAGGAAGAAACCAGCCCGGTCTGGTGCCCGATAGGCTTGAGCTTGTGTCCTGCCCCATCCTCAGGGTCTGAACCGTCTCCAGCTCAGCCTCAGAAGCTGCCAGAAGAAAGCAAAATCACCTCCCTTTGGAGCTGGGATTTCCCTGAACCGAGCATTCTCAGAATCCTGCAGGACTGCAGACAAAGGGGATTGTTGCTGCCCGTGTTACGAAAACACTGAACGAATGAAGAGGGCCGGCGGTTCCCAGTCTTCTTTTCTGTGAGGTCCCAGTGGGTCCAACAATGGGACAGGAAGTTGTACGCAATGGGCAGCCCCTGGGGGTGCTTGTCAGTGGCTGGGCCAAGATCCTGTCGTGTCTCCATGTCCTGTTATCTGGCACTCGCACTTTCTTTGTCTGCCCGGAATCCCTGGCTTGCTCCTTCTTGGATGCTGGCAGATGCCCACACTTGGGCTGGCCACCCAGAGCCAGCAAACCCCCAAGTCTGATGGGAAAGCGGCTCCAGGGAGTTGGGAGCAAGTTGCCCAAGTGCCCCGGGTGGAGGAGGTGCCAACAGAGAGACCCAGCTCCCGGGTCCTCTCTCCTGAAAGGGGAAGGGGTTTACCAGTGTGACTCCCTTGCATCATCATACATGGACCTCGCTGCCTGAGCTCAGCTCTGCCTCTCCCCAGCTGTGATCTTGCTCATGCCTTGGTCCCTGTCAGAGCCTCAGTCCCATCTGTAGATAGAAACGGTAACAGCTTCCTCCAACACATATAGTGAGGATCTGCCAGGGAGCCATGCAAAGTGCTTCCTGGAATGCAAAGCTCTGACTAAACACTTCTAGCACGTACAGAATGAATGAGATCCCGTCACTCCCAGGCACGCAATGGCACCTGTCACATGGGCACAATGGCCAAACCAGGAAGGCAGGGGCCAGTGACATAACACGGCATTAACTGTAGTGACTGACACTCTACTTGACCTTTGATTCAATGGACAAATGAAATCCAGGTTGCAGAGTTCTTTGAAGTCCTTGGGTGGTGTAATAAATCTAGGATTTGTAGCTATCTCTGTTCAAAACAATCCTCATGTAAGTCTTTTGAGGTATCTGGTCTACCTTATCTTCTCTGTCACTCACCTGGCCCTGGCTACTTCACTGCTGTCTGGGCCACATTAAGATGAAATTAAGGTCAAGAACAGAGGAGGGAGGTGTACAGGTAATGGAGAGAAAACACGCATTCTGAGTAGACGTGACTTCTAAATTCATCTATGCTTTGGATTATTATGCATTAAACATGGCTTAATCATTTCAGTCCTTCCATAGGTTTATGATAATAGTAATTTATACTGGTATCAGCAGCTACTGTGCATGGGAAACTTATTCCATGACAAGTTCTTTTCGTGTATTCCCTTGTTTGATCCCTACAAAATCCTTTGGAAGTAGGTCAAGTCATTTTCCATTTCATGCTGGAGCAATGGGGGCTCAGAAATCAAATAGGGGCCTCCAAGTCACAGAGCTAAGTGAATGACAGAGCAGGGACCCCAAGTTACAGCCTCGTTCGAAGGATCCTAACCATTGGGCTCACTGCCTATTTTATTAACTGCCTACTATGTGCTGGGGTCTGTCCTTTGTCCTTGATGAGGTCTTGGGCACAAGGCATGCACATGGTGATTCCATTTTAGAAAGATGGGGAGTGGACAGACTAGTCAGCGAACAAATACCCAAGGTAATTTCATAGAGAAAACAAAAAGAGTCGGGGGTGTGTGGCTGGGGACAGAAGGCCCAGCACCCTGTGCACCCTGCAGACAATATGCAAGTCACTTCAGAGGTTACTGGATACGCCAGGCTGGGGATACACGGAAGCAAGTCCTTAATTCACTCAATAGCTATTATTTCATTCACTTCCATTTTGGGTAAACAGATGGAAATTTAATGCACAAAACGAGGCAGAGGAAGAGAGAAAAGAGCTTAAGACTGCAAATCTTCTTGAAGTGGTATTTAGGGGAATCACAAGTCAGTAGCATCAAGCCACCACTGCCATCATCTCTATTATTTGATAAGAAAACACTTTCGCAAACTGAGCAAAAGATTAACGAGCCCGCTTCTTTAGACTGAGTGCACAGCCTATTGGTGGGCGCCTCTGATTTATGTAAAGTGCTCCTTTGAGGGGGACATTCCCCCTTCTGCATCTGGAATGAAACAAAGAGGTGCCTCTTCCTACAGGGGCCCATTTGTTGGGGGCATGTTCCCAGAACTGAGGGAGCCCCCACAAAAGCAGGCTTGGCTCTCCATTTTCCCAAGAGGAAACTGAGGCTTGTTTGCTCAAGTCAGAGCCACAGAAAGAGGGCTGAACTTGACCTTCGGACCTCTGAGTGCATGCAGGTGCACTGGGCAGCCGCTGACCTGCTGCCTGACCTTGAAGCATTAGTAAGCAACAGCCAGTGATGACTTGGGGGGGGAAATCATCTCATCTATGTTTTGTATTTTTAAAGTATGCACCCATTTCTGTCATGAAATATGTACTTGGAAACACCAAAAGTCTATTGTGTGGTTTCTGCAAAACCCAAAGTACAAATAAAGAGAAAAATAAAAGATAGATAATAGGAAGTAGGGAGATAGAGTTTTCTCAAAGGAGAATGGGATCAAGAGATGGAGGGAGAGCCAGGCCTGGTGGCTCATGCCTGTAATCCCAGCACTCGGGAGGCTGAGACAGGTGGATCAAGAGTTCTAGACCAGCATGGGGTGCAAAGTGAGCTCAAGGTCAGCCTGAACTGCATAGTGAGACCCTGTCTCAAAAAAGACAAGGGCTGGGGATTTAAGTGGGAGGTTGCGAGTTTGATCCCTGGTGCCACACACACACACACACACACACACACACACACACACACACACACGAGATGGAGGGAGAGAAGTGGGAAAAGGAATGAAGAAAGGAACATAAACATCATGAACTACAAACATTCACTAGTAAAAAAAAAATAACAACAAAATAGCACAAGTTCTCCTACGAGTTTTGCTGTCCATACTGCCCACTTGTCCGTGTCTTTTGTGGCCATCCTTTCAGGCCCAGCCAAGTCCCCTGTCTGCTCTGACCCCAACCTCCAACGTTCTCGAAGACCCTCTTGAACATGGTGATGGGGATGAAGATAAAAACAGAGCCCCACTGTGAGCCTGACACTCTTCTGTGCGCTTTATGCACCTTGACACTGAATCCCGTGGCGTCCCTATGTGGTTGGTGCTATCGTTCCTGTATTAAGCAGCAAAAATCAGCCAAATGCCAGGTCTGAGGCCACCCAGCTCCCAACCAGTAGGGCTGGGATTCAGGTTCAGGCAGCTGCTCAGTTTCCTTTCCTCTTCCACTGTCTGGTGGCTTTTGCTCATTGTTTATTTCTGTCTTGTTTTTGTCTCCCTCATTATGCTGGAGAATTGGTCACATAAGCCATTTTTTAAAATTCTCTTATCCCTTCTCAATGGATCAATGGAAATGGAGAAATACAAATTAACAAATGAAGCACTTATGATGGACTCTGTGCCTTCCTGGGTGCCGGTCCCTGCCCCGCCCCGCCATCTTTTTGGTGACATGGTTTTACGTAGCCTAGGCTGGTCTCAAATTCAAGACCTGCCTCTGCCCTCCATGGGCTGGGATTACAGGCCTGCGCTCTCCCATGCCAGCGGTGACTGCCCTCTGCCGTAGTGCTTGCAACGACAGCGCTATCCATAGTTAGTTGTACTATGATTCATGGGAGCGGTGACATTAGTAAGTACTTGCGTTACTAACAGCAGGGGTTATACTAGTAATACTATTAATTGTACAGCAGTATAAGGAATTTGATATTCCCACATGTCACTTGGGAAGCACAATTTAAGAAATGTCATGCTGACCTACATACTTATGGATGTTTAATATTCTGTGGACTTGACATCAGAGGAGAAAGGTGGACTTTCCAATGGCAATCCTGACGAACGAAAAACAAGTTCTTAAAAAATGTTTGGCAGAGATCGGAGAATGGTTTTATTAGTTATTTATTTGTCTTTTTGAGACAGGGTTTCACTATACAGTTCAGGGTGACTTGAACTCACTTTGCAGCCCAGGCTGGCCTCACACTGGCAGTGATCCTCCTGTCTCAGCCTCCCAAATACTGGGATTACACACATGTGCCGCTATGCCCAGCCTAGTTTTATTTTTTAATTATTTCTTTTTCTTTAAAAGAAAAAAAAAAACAACCCAAATTTTAGTAAGAGACATACAGCAAAATTTGAGTACTGGCTGGATATTTGATGTTCATAAGAATCATTCTCTGTTTGAAAACTGTGCTGTAGTCGCTTTTGAGAGATTATTACTTTCTAGAGACATGTACTGAAGTATTTACAAAGGACATGATTTCTGGGAGGAATGGGGAGGTACACAATTATTCATGCAATTATTGTTAAGTTTGCTTAAGTCTGACAATGGTATGGTTGTTTTTAGACTTTTGTTTTTTAAAAATGGATGCTAAAGACTTATAGGTAAAAGACGATGTTTGCATTCTTTTCAAAGTAGTCTGAATGATAGGAAATAGGTGAATAAGATTATGAGTTGATAACAGTTCCAGTCCTTTCACATTACTGTATGCTTGTGAGCCATGGTAAACACCTTCATCCTTGGGAGTTGGTACCTACACACATCACATCTTGAGCCTTCTCATGTCTCCTTTCCTCTCTCTTCTGTCTCCCCATCTCCCAGATGCTCATCATATCCTTTCAAAGAACCAACTCTTTGATTCACTGATTCCTTGTACTATTGTTTTTTCAATCTCAATTTCATTAATTTCTGCTCTGCTCTTTATAATTTCTTTCCTTGTATTAGCTTCAGACTTGGAGTATTCATGTTTTTCTGATAATTGTTAAAAACTGGGTGACAAGAGCTGGGTGTGGTGGCACACACCTATAATCCCAGCACTTGGGAGACTGAAGCTGGAGGAACATTGTGAGTTCGAGACCAGCCTGGGCTACAAAGTGAGCTCAAGGCCAGCCTGAACTGCATAACGAGACCCTGTCTCAAAAAGACAAAACAAAACAAACTGGGTGACAATAGATACATAGGGGTCTATTATCCTATTTTCTCTAGTATATGTTTGAGTTTTCCATAGCAGAAAGTTTTAAAAATAAAAAGAAATGTTACAGTATCTTAATAAAGGGCGCCTATTCTGGGGGTCACATATGCCGTGGAAGTGTGTTTAGCACCATCACGATAGTGAGGAGGAGGAGGGGAGGGCAACCCGATTGACAACGTGAGGGAAGCGTCTCAGGCCACAGCGTCATTTAACCAGAAACAGCTTCCTGTCTTTACCGTCTTGCCGAGGAGGAACTGAGGTCCAGAAAGACAAACTGGCTTTCACCCTGCCCCAAGACAGCTGGGATAAACCCCCCAGGACAACTCAGGGGCCTGTGGAAGTTGTGTCTTAGGCATCGTCGGGAGCCACAGGTGTGGGCTTTGGCTGCACTGGGTGGAACCCAAAAGGGTGACACTTTGCTGACTCTGCTTTTCCAAATTCTATTTCCATATTCACTGGAATCTTCTTGGCCTGCAGGACCTGGAACAAGGCAGCTGCGAGCTGGGCCGCATACACACCTTCTTCGAGGATCTTACCTAGGCCATGGCCTTGACCCTCGTGCAGGCCTCAGTAGCCCCAGTAAAAAGAGCTCTGTGGGAATTCGGGACAAAGGGAACCAGCAAGCCAGCCTCCTGTCCCTGCTGGAGCTGTCTGGTGTTCAGGACCAACCTCGATGGTCCTCTGATGATGAGGACCGGCTCACCTCCTGTCCACCTTGCCCTCGGCACGTCTAGCCATGTCTCCCTCCAGCCGCCCTTGCATCGATGTGCTGGCGAGCTGGCAGGCCTCCTGCCCCTCCCGCGTGTCTCCACAGCCCTCTTCTCATTCCTCAGGAGGATGGGGACAGAGGAGGTACCCTTGCCCAGTCTGCTGGCCCAGCTGGCCCATCCCTCTGCTTCCATGCTCCACCAGCAAGGACCACACTGAGCCAGATGGCTGTCGTCGTCGTCGTCCGATCTCCCTGGATTCCTGACAGCAGGTTCTTTCACTTTCTGGGCTTGATCTCGGGGCCGACACCCCCTGCAGGGCAGCAGCTGTGACGAAGCCTGTGTTTTGGACCCTGCCTTGGGCTCGGCTGGTGCCTGGGATGCCAATCTGCCCTCGGGGAGGGGCGTCCTGGAAGGGGATGGGGAGGGCCCTGTCGTGATGCTTTCCCAGGGTGACAAGGGTGAAATCCTGGGAGAGGAGGGGCAGGCAGGGCTGCAATGGCCTGAAGGAGGTGGCCCTAAAGACCAGGGCCCACTGAAATAGTCCTAGTGCTTCGGGATCAGATCTTGGCAGCCAGTGGACAAATCCATAGCCTGGCATGGGGACAGGCAAGGACCCTGAGGTCAGAAGCCTAGTTTTAACCCTTGGGCAGCCATGTAGCAGCTGGGGACCCATGGCCTCGCACCTGTATCTGTGAATGGGGTCATGATGGCGGCACCCTTCTGAAAGTGTTGCAGGGCATACAAGGGGAGGAGGAGGTAGAAATGCCCTTGAAGAAGAGCACCGGTCAGCTCACTTAGTCCTCCCAAACAGAACGCTTTGGCCCACTGTGCAGCAGAGGAGCCTCAGGCGTGGACTGGCGTGGATCTGAGTCCAGAGCCCCTGCCTCTGTGCTTGGCTCGCCGCAAGCATGGGACCGAGGAACAGCAGAGCCCACTTGCTGCTCTAAGCCTCTGCTGTTTCTGCAACTCCCTGCTCCTGCCTAGGCAGCCCCCGGGCAAGGGTCCCTGCCTGTGAGCGCCCAAGGCCCCAGGAATAGCGCAGGCATGGCGTGCGGCTGAGCAGGAAGGCCACGCTGCGCCTCATGGGAAAGCAACACAGCACTCCCGCTCCCCTTGTCTGCAAGGTTGGGGTCACATAGCCCCTTGACGGCAGGAATCAGAAGTCTGTATTCAAAGCAGAGGCACAGACTTGTGTACCACTGCCACGAGCCCCATGCTGACAAATAGGGTCCACAACCCAAGGCAGCAGAGGGCACCGCTCAACCTCAAATGGGCCTGTATGGCCCTCAGTGGCCCTCGGAAGCCCTTCAGACCAGTGGCCCATTGTCACACCTAGAATCAGAGGCTCTGTCCAGTTGGGAGCGGGTGGATGCACTGCTCACGGCCTGAGGTGGCGCAGAGGAAGGAATGTCAAAGGGTGAGGGAAATGGAGTTAGAGGGAACAGCCCCAAACTCACAGAGACACTGTGGGACCCTAGCAGACTCCAGTCACCTCCTGCACCAGAGAGAAGGGCTTCCCCAGAGCCCTGGAGAGGAGGTTGGGTGGCAGGACCATGAGGGGCCAGGGGACTCAGCCCCGGTGTCCAGGGCTTCCCGTGCCTGTCCTGTTGCAGTGACCGGGAGGAACGGCAGGATCTGCATCTGCAGCCAGAAACTAGGCAGCAGAGCGCACCTGGGCTGTCTGTTCACCCAGGTATTTTTATGGTATCCCCTTTTTAGTACAGAAACTTGAAAACTGTGCGTTTCCTCCCATCCTTTGGTGTTTCCAGTTTCCTAGGAATCTAATACTCATTTGAAATGATTCATGGAAAAATACATTTACAACCAGATGACCTGTGCCACAGTGTGGTTTTGGGGTAATTAGATGTCTAAGTACATGCGCATGTGTACGTTACCGTTGACCACAGATAAGACTCAAGCCGTAGAGAAGCTGGTGCTATGCGGTAGAGCCTTGGGCCCAGGATACCCTCAGTAGAGGTTGAGAAAGGCGGCGCAGAGCCACATCGCAGCCCCAGGGCCAGCAGCTCGGCTGGTTCTGCTGCGGAGCCCAGGTCTGGGCCAAGCACCCTTGGGAACCTTAGCAAACAGCAAGCAAATCGCCTCCACTCCCAACCCCACGTTAGCCTCGCCCTTTCTCTTTCCCCGCCAACACCTGCAACCGCAACTACTTTCTCCACAAAGCAGAAACAACTGGGGTGCAAGGCCTGGCCTAAGCTTCCCCTCCCATGAGATGCTGCTTGCAGATCACCCAGGCTCCTCATCAGTCAGGCCTATGGGGCCCCCTGCTCACTCAGCCTTGCACTCACCTTCCCACTCCCAGGGGGTAAGTGTGACATCACCGTGCTACCAGGAGCCCTGAGTCACTGTAGCATTCACTATGTGAACGCCGTCCCCACCTGCCTCACGGTTACTCCCCACTTGCTGCTGAGGAAAGGGGGCCGGGAGAGGCCTGGACCTGTGCAGAGAGCTCCCAAGAACTTTTCACGAAGGCCAGAGCTGTTATCTGTTCCCAGGCCACCTGAGTCCAAAGCCCCCGGCCCCCAGATTCTGGCGTTGCCAAGGTTTTCCTGGGGGCCATTTTTCAGGGACTCTGGTATAGGAACTACTTCGTCACCTGTGGGTCCTGTGAGTGTGGAGGAGCGGGAGAAGTGGGCCTGGCTGTGGAGCAGGCTGACGCCACAATGGCAGCCATACACAGCGGGCAGCTGGCCAAGGCTCCAGCTGCTTTCTCTCTCCCACGTGGGTGGAGCCTTTGGACCTCCCTGCTCTCCTGCCCTGCTGTGAGGGGAAATGTGCAGACAGGGCTTCCTAAACTAAGCATGGGGCCTTCCACACCCCGGGCCTCAAGCACACAACTTGTGAGCCCACAGACAGTCTCCGTCTTGAGTGGCCATGTGGTGGCCCCAGGTGAGTCCTCAGCCAGCACGCATGGTCGTGGGGCAGCTACAGAAAGCGCGTGCTCTAAGCAGATTTAAAAAGACAGCCTGAGTAGAGCACTTTGACCAGGCATTCTGTCCATAGGCCACCGTGGCCCCATCTGCATCCCCCACTCAAATCCTTGCTGGCTCCCCTTTGTGCAGTCCCCAACCTTTGTGTCTGTTCTTAGCAGCCCTGTCCCTAGCTGGGAAAGGCAAGGGCTGGGACTCTGTGGAGAGCAAGCACGGAGTGGGAGCCAGCAGGCTTAAATCCTGCAGTCTTCAACCACTGGCCTGACGGAGATCAAAGAGCCTTCAGGGCTCAACATTCTCATCTGTGAAATGAATGAATGGGGCCAAACAGGGCCACGATTCCTGATGGCGGTGACATCATCCTCACCAAAAGCACAGACAGCTGCGGGCGGACCTAAGTGCTTTCTGGTGGTGCCGGCTCTTGGTTCTCACCACTACCTTCACGTTTGATAGAGAGGTAGCTGGGTTTCAGGAGGCCCCATCGCTGTGTGCCAAGCCGGCAAAGCCAATGCCGAGGCTGAAGTCCCCTCCAAGCTGCATCCACCCTGGGTTTAAAAGAAACAAAACCCCGCAGCACGGGGATGAGGCCTTCATCTGTCCGAGCTCCCTGGCCACCTCCTCACAGGCACCACGGCCAGCCCCAGGGTCCTCTCACTCTAGCAGTCAGTTGTCATGTAGTTGGTCAACGCACACTTGTGGACATGCCCTACCAGGTGCTCGGCCTGAGGAAGATGCCTACCGTTCGTTGTTCAGGGTCATTCTTGGGGGGTCCAGGTTGGGGTTCTCCATGGACTCCATCTGAGGACAGCGCAGGAAGTAGTAGAGCGTGTGGAGGGCGTCGGGGGACCAGGTGATGGGCTGTGGTGGCTGGCGGGCCTGGCGGGCAGGGCTGGAGCCAGGACACAGAGGGTGACGTCCATGCATATGGTGCATGGCACGAGAGACCAGGTCACCTGGTGGGTGAGGGGAGAGAAACCAAAGACCGAGTCTGAGTTCACAGCCCACAAGCTCCCAGGGACGCTAGTGGCCACTGAGAACCGGCTTCCTTTGCTTGCTTAATTACTGTTTACCTTGGAGTCTACAGGCGGAGGTGGGAACTGACACCTAGATGCACAATAGCAGTTTAGTTTCCCTTTCATTTCCAGTCTTGTCTTAACAGATGAATTAAACGCGCAGGGCTGGCCTCCTCCAGAACTTATGCTAATGTGGTTTCTTTTTCAACATCCCCACACTCTCTCCCAACCCAGGGGCCTGTCCCCAGCTCTCTGATCTTGAGAATCTCTCTGGGTCTCTGCTCCCAGCCTGGAACAGCCAGTGCCAGGGCTCCGGGTTCTGTGGCAACTCCCCCTGGGCAGAGAGGTCCTCTGGCCTGCATTCCTCCACAACGGAGGACAACACCCTCCACAGAGTACTCAACTGAGGTGTCAAGGATGCGATTCTGTAGAAATACAAGTTAACTCGAGCTTTACACCTCTAGGGGGTCAAATATTACTTCCATTTTACAGATGAGGAAATTGAGGCTTATCTGATAAACATTTCCTGACCCTGTGCACTCTCTCGGCCACATGAAAGCTGGGGTGCGCACACAGTTAGTGAACAGGATGGTCTACCCTTGACTCCGAAGTTCATGAACTTCGCTGTGATCTGGGCTGCAGCCCATCCTGCTGGACCTGTGGGGTCCCAAGTCCCCATATCCTGTGTCGCCCTTCAAGTCTTTTCAACATCCCACCAGCCCTGCACAGGAAACGCCGTCCCATCATTGTGTGAGACCACAATGCTGAGAAAGGATGGGCAGAAATAGCTCCGGGCACCTGCAGGCACCTCGGCGCCTCCGCTAGTGCCCTGGCCCCCAGGCCTGAGAACTTGAGGGCCTCTCCTGCGGGCCAGCCCCTCCCCCATGGCAGCCCCTTCTACAGGAAGCCTCCAGACACGGCTAATTCGATGGTGGTCGAAACAAACAGGTCGCAGGTTGGTCATTGAAGTGCCCTTAAGTGTGCTGCAGCCTCCTTCATTCATCTACCCAATTCGCCTTGATGATCTGTCTTCTGCAACTCACTGACTGCAGTCCCTCGTGTCCCTGGGACCCTGCGCAGGGTGCTGCAGAGGAGACACTGGGCAGACATTTGGAGAGCGAATGAAGAAAGTCTCAGCACCTGCATTTCACTTTTAAGTGCAACTTCTGGGAAGGCTTGACTTACACTCACTAGCTGCTAGTTCTCCCAGGACAGCTATGGTGACGGTGTCCAGCTTTCAGGCAGGGACAAACGACACTCCTAGACCTGGAGCTCTCCACTGGGAGAGTCCCCTTCTTGCCCTTCCTCCATCCCCTGGTAGTCACTCTCCCTGTACTGGCTCCATTCATCCCTGAAGTCCTTTGCTGCCTGGGAGCTCCCTGCCCCGACCCCAGAGCCAACACAGCTGAGTTCCGGACGCCCAGCTCCTATCAGAGTTTGGTTCCCTCCAGCTGGGGCAGGATTCCGGCATCAGTAGTTTGTAAAGGTTCCCCCTCAGTGATTCTAATATCCAGTCAGGATTGAAAATCACCAGGAAAATTGATCGGAGCATAGATTCCAGAGTCAGACACACATAGGTTCAAATCAGAGTTCTGCTACTTCTAGCCTGTGTGCCCTAATGCAGTTTTCAGAGCCTCAGTTTCCTTATCCGTAGAATGGAAGTGATAGTATCTTCCAGTTTTGAGGATTCAAATAAACAATAGATGGGAAGCACTTAACATCATTTTGTTGCAGATGAAGTACTTGGTAAGGCTGAATATAACACTAGTATTATCAGATTTTTAGTGTCCTATTATTCCTCCGTGGTTTTGTTTTGTTTTTTTTTGGATACAGAGTCTGTATAGTCCAGGCTGATCTTCAACTCATGGTGATCCTCCTGCCTCAGCCTCCTGCTTGCTGGGATTACAAGCATATGCCACCATGACTGATTTCTTCCCTTGTCCTATAGTTGCCTCATGAAGAGCTTGTCCTTCTAGAACCATTACATATGGGTAAGCACTGCCCCACATTTCTCAGGAATAATCCCAGCCCTGCCCTTGGGCTCCTAGGCGGCAGAAACTGGCATCTCAACCAACCGGCTGCCCTGCCTCCCTGCCTCAGCCAGTGACACGGCGGGAGGCTGAAACTTGGCTTTCATTTCTGCAGGTCTGAATGTCATAACATTTGGCAGGACCACAGGACCACGAGGAGGAGAAATCAAAGAGTCTGCGATAGCATCAAGGATGCATCTTGTTGAAATTTCATTCCAAAGTTTCAACAAGGGAAAAGCCATTATCATTAATGACTGTTATTGTTATTTTATTGTTATTGGTGGAAAACCCGTTGGCAGTGCATTTCTAGCCAGGATGCAGGCAAGAGAACAAGAAAGGAAGGCAACCTGCTCCTCATGGTTTCCTGCAAGAGAAACCAGGAACAGAGAGCTCCCCAGAGCGCCAGGAACTCGCCGGCAGCGGGCACTTGTTCAATCTAAGCCCCGCTGTGGACAGTCTTCTTCTGCATTGGCAAGGGCTATTTCTCTTCTATAGGTGAGGAAAGGAGCTCAGAGCAGTTCAGGGATCTGCCCCAGCTGCACGGCTAGCAAGGGAGTCACCCATGGGCATGCTAGGGCCAGGCGTCCATGCCTCTGACAGTGTGCACTGAACTGGGGCAGCTACGTCCATGAACTGTGACTGCCTCACAGGTTAACTTCTGAAATGGGGAGTTAAAAAGAAAAAATCCATAGCAATTGGACAGAGTAATTTCACGGTTACCTAATCTAATAACAACTTTAAAAACCGGGCTTGCACTTTGCATGTCTTATTTCATTCTTCCAGACATTCACATCTGTTGCACCGTACAAAGTTCTGGTCCCTGGCGCTGTCCCACCGGGTTGTGGAAGCGGCCCGGGCCGGCTGGACTGGCTCTTGGGTCAGCAGAGGAGCGTGCTTAGTGCTTCTGCAACTTCCTCTGACTTGAGAATCAGTGGATCCTCAGCTCAGCGAACCTGGCCTGGAGCCCAGAAACACCCACCAGGCACGGAAAAACAAGCCCTCACCCCTTGTCAACCATGAAAGACTTGATTAGAGGTGCTGCTTGGGTTTCACTCTGCTCTTTCCAACCCTCATTATGAGCCATCAAATAAAAACGGCAGGCGAGAGTCTGGAATTTAGCACTGTCTTCGAAATAAGGCCTCTAACATCTGGCCACCTTGGAAAAGAAGGGTTTTGTTTTGTTTATTTTTTATCCCTTCGCTTCAGAATTTTCACGGGTACAGAGGTACAGGACAAAACATAAGCATCTGAGTTTCCTGCATAGCTGGACCTAATCACAAGAATGAAACTTCTTACCCTACCGGACAGGCTGGGCTTGGTGGGGTACGGAGAGTTAATGCATGTAAAACCCAGGGTAGACTCTTAGGTGCACGGTGCTTGGTGCCAAGTATCACTAACCTCATTGGGCTTCAGTCTCACAGAGAAAAATTATAATATCTACCTCCGCTTCTGCCTCCTCCCTCCTCTATGGCAAGGCAGCAAAACCTCTGGTTTCAGAGGGAGGGACAGGGGTGATGTGGCATGTGACACGGCTTGTCCTATTGTGTTTGAGAAGACTTCTGTCTTCAGGAGTTGCAGGAGACAAACACTGGGTGGGATGGTGTTCCTTCTAACACACGCGTGCTCACACGCGCACACATAAGTGTGTGTGTATGCACACTCTGAGCATGGGGGCTGCTCTCCGCCATGCACTGGAAACAAAGCAGGGGACAGGAGAGATCAAGTCTCTGTCCTCCCGAAGCCGACATTCTACTCAGGAGGAGGGAGACGATAAAGCACTGATGAGTAAAGATGTGTCAAGCGGTAGTCTGAGCATGGCATAAAGCTGAATCCCTGGGGGGAGGTGGGTCAGAGGAGTGTGGGAGTTCATTTACAAATGGGTTCCGGAAGATCTGTCTGATGAAGTGCCATTTGGGTGGAAGCTTGAAAGAGTAAAGGACCGACGTATTTGGGCATCTTGGGAAAATGTAGCAGACTGAAGGAGCCATCAGTGCAAAGGCCCAGGGGTGGAAAAGCACTTGGCCGGCAGGTCAGGGGCTGGAGGGCAGTCAGAAGATTTAAAAGGCAGCGTTAATAGGAGAGCAGGCAGCCAGTCCTTCCCCACTTCTCCCTCAGACCCTGGCCCTACCAGCCCGCCAGATGGACATGGAGGCCATACTCACTCAGCTCTGAGATGCTACCCACACATGTGGCCAGGAGAGACTGCTCCAGGGTCCGCAGCTCCAGCTGGGCGTAGGCGTCAGCTCGCTCGTCGTGGCCCAGGGACCCGCTGTTGTAGGGACTGAAGTATGCCGGAAGGGAAAGGACACCTGTTGGGAGCAAGATGGATAGGTCACTGCGGGAAGCAGGGAAAG
This sequence comes from Cuniculus paca, assembly GCA_004365215.1. Lineage (NCBI taxonomy): Eukaryota > Metazoa > Chordata > Mammalia > Rodentia > Cuniculidae > Cuniculus > Cuniculus paca. The sequence goes on from RJWT010019421.1 coordinate 18,266, forward strand.
TTCCACAGAGGCCATAGCCCGTGTGGCAGGCTCAGCCCTGTTCCCTCCCCTGACAGAGCAGGGCCAGTGGTGAATCACCCTGAGCCCTGAGGACACAGAGGCAGCATGAGCAGGGGCTGCTCGTGGCTGTCATCTGCACCCAGG
>RJWT010019422.1:0-18402 GCA_004365215.1 Cuniculus paca
TGATAGCAACTGAGGTACAAAAAGCACCTGAAGGATTGTATTGTTTGGTTGAATTTACAGGCATGCGGTTGGCAGTCTGAGCATCTATAGGGAGGATAACAGTATGTAATATGGCAAATATAGGGGATTTTTTTCTGTCTTGTTTTTAAAGTCTAATGTTGTTCTGTTGTGTTTTGTTCTTATTATTTTTTTTCCTTTACTCAGTATTCTGTTTTGATTGGTTTTATTCTGTTTTGTTTTGGTCTGATTTTGCTATATTTGATGGAATGGACAACTACTGTGAAGATAACAAGATATACTACAGTAGCCATTGTTGTTTTCCTATTACCCTGCTTTGATGTCCTGCACCAATTTCACTGCTGTGCTTTGACTGGACTTATTCTGTTTTGTTTTGTTGGGTTTAACTATCCTTAAAATAAAAAAAAAGATAGATAGATAGATAGATCTCAGAGCATTAAAAAGTTCATTTTTAATTCCAGTTCCTAAGTTGGAGAATTGAAGTTAGTTCAGAGAAGTGGTTTGGGAAATGTTCACAGAACTATTGGGTGTTCTGAGCCTGTCATTCCTATGGGGACCCTACAGGGTAGAATAAAAGGCAGATTCAGGACAGAGAACAGTCTCAGAATGCAGCATTAGACTTCCCTGATCTTCCTGTATGGTTATGCCAAAGATGAGTGGAGATGAAAGTTAGGAAAGCATGCTAGACTAAAACATTGTGAAACTACACAGGGGCATCATGAAAAGGTTCCTTGTCGTTACATTCCTTTCCTGCTCCAGGTTTCAAACCACAGGGCAGACTGCCCAGGGCTACCACATACAAGGAGGTCTTGGCATAAATGCTGCCCAAGGAATCCCTTCACTTTCCTAGAGATGTACATAGTCCCTCTCCTGCCTTCTGGATGAGTAAGCTGGTCAGGGGCATTGGTGGGACAGCCTCCAGGGTGCCTCTGGACTAGATTCAGCTCATGTCTCTCATGATGGACATCTCAGGCTCCAGCTCCTGACAGATCACATACTTGTGTCATCTGCCCAGCCAGAGCTGTGAATAAACACTCTGAGACACTCCGAAAAGACTTGAGCTGCTGATGACAGGGGTCAGAGGTCTTGGTTCTGTTCCAGGCTGTCAGCTAAGAAAGACGAGCTGCTGAAGAATAGAAGGCCAGGCACAAGCCCTTGTCACAGGCCTAGCTTTTTTTTATGTCGGGTTTACTAGTTGAATCCTGGTATGTTTTTAGTCAGAGGAGAAGGCCTTCTAACATGTCTAACTGTAATCCAAACATTCTGAGTTGTCCCAGTTCAAGCTCACATGGTAACTGGCAGTAGAACCAGGTCTGGAACTCCTGTTTCGTTTTGGTGCCTGCTGCATTCCGGATGCGGATGATCAGTTTTCCATAGTACACAAACAGCAGGTGGGTGGATGTGGTCACTAACCAGTGCACTGGACTGTGGGTCACCGAGCTTTAACGCTGGCACACCATTAACAGCTTAATCCAGTCGGTCACCCTCTCCTTCCTGGGTGCTCTGTAGTCCATAGAATGTGGATTAGAAATGAACTGTTCTCAGCCAAACCACTGAAACAGGAGATAAAATGGCCCACAGAGACCATCTGATTTAGTTCCCTCAGCAATGCAAAATCACCAACCTCCATGCGGGGGAATCATTCCAGAGACCAATGAGCGCCACTGGCTTGCAAGTTGGTGGCAGGCCACACAGAGGCAGAAGGTGGTGAGTGGGCCATGGAGAGATAGACATGACGCGGAGGTAGCCCAGGTAGGCAGAAGCGTGACCGTTCTGCCTCCTTTCAGCTCCATTTAAAAGTTCCTTTTCCATTGAACTAAGCTCTGTCTCCACGAACTTCTGCCCACTGGATGTGGCTCAACCTCCTGGAAACCAGCAGATGAAGTCTGCAACTTCTACAGATTTGAGTAGGAGGCACCCACATCACACAAGTGAAGCTGCTAAGTTAGGCAGGAACCCCAGTCTGCATGCAGCCCAACCTCTCCCCACCTGGCTCTCTCCCCTGCCAAGCTGATATATATGTGTGTGTGCGTGTGTGTGTCTCCCACTTCGGAGAAAATAAAATAAAGCTGAGGGATGAAGAGACAGAGCATCTCTGCCTGAGATTCTTGGATAGATTCCCCTGTAGGTGCCAGCACCGTTCTCAGCTCTGTGCAGGGTACAGAAAGTCTCTGATGTGGTTCTTATGGAAGTTATAGAGTTAGGTTAGGGAGCCTATATATGTAAATAAATAATTTTAGGAAAGGACAGTACTAAGAAGAAAACACAAGCTGCTAATGGGATAGAAAATGACTCAGGGTAGCGTGGCATTTTCACTGGAATGGCCAAGAAAGCCGTGTTGGAAAAGGTCTCCCCTGAGCCAAAGCCTTCAAGGAAGCAGAGACAGGAAGATCACAGAGAGGAAACAAAATTTGCAAAGCCTCTTTGACAGAAAGAAGCTTAGTACGTCTGAGGGAGAAACAAGCCAGAATGAGTAGACTCCAGTGAATAAGGGGAACTGCAAAAGGAGATAAAGTCTTGAGAGGAGGTTTTGGTCTGAGCCACAACTTACTGAGCTGATGAGGTAAAGATTAAATCATGGTGATGCTTCCCCTTCCAGAGCCACAGCAAAGCAGAAATCACGGCATCATTGTGATAATAACCACGAAGGCCTAGTGTTTGCACACATGTGGCTGGGCGCGTCCCCAAGACAGCTCCACTGGCATCCACAGCTCAGTTATCAAACCCAACAGGAAAAATCCACCCTGGGTTTCTGCCTGGCCGGCCAACTTCGAGAGGGCTTGTCTGCAGTTCCCCCTGGTACAACGGCCTCCTAACTAGAAAAGGACGCCTAGGTTTTAGGGAGAATTTGTGAAATATAGAAAGCTGGACTCTAGCTTCACCTCTTTCATGGGGCTCCTTCCCTTGCTTCTGGGGTTTTCATGGGAGCTCTTCACATCCTACCCCATCTGGGCCTGTTCACAGAGTCTGCTTTGGTAAAACTTTACCCTGGGATATAAATGGTACTGTGCTCTCCCCTGGGAATCCCATGTTTTATCCAAGTCCCTAGCCAAAGGAATGTGTCTGAAATCGTATAACCTCAGTCTCTGCCATCCAGGTCGGGGAGGACTTGTGGAGTCAGCAGGCTGATGCAGGGCCCTGGCTGGCCCGGGCAGAGCCTCCTGTACCAGGTCACACTGCCTTTCTCAGGCAAAGCATTTCTCCCTGCACACTTCAGGCGTTTGACTCTTGGGAACTCATGAGAGATTCTAGAACCTGCTCCACTCTGGATAAACTTCTACCGTGCAATTGTTGCAAAGGCAGTTGAGGCAGGGGTGGGGTAGCCCTGAGTAAACTGACAGAGGGCTGGGATATCAACGGAAAATGTTCCCATGGAAAAGAAAAGTCAAACCCTTCCAGCAAATGCTGCCTGGCTCAGCAGAGTGCCTTGTCATCTCACTGGCACAGTTTCTGTATTTCTTTCCTATTTCAGAGCAAAAGTGAATGTCTGCACAATCTCTGAGTTCGTTTTATCTTTTTTCAGAATGACCTAACCTTAAGTAACAAGAGTAAAAGAATCTATTCCTGTTCTTTGGTTCCTGAGTTCCTTTTTGGTGATCTGTCCTAGGTAAATATTTTCGAAGATTGTTTCAAAACTTTGTTTTAAAAAAAAGTTGATAGTATATATAAAGCATAAAGTAGAAACTACCCAGGTACCAAAGGACCAAATTCTGGCCTTTCCATTTGAAGGAATACTATGACAAGCTTAAAAATGACAAAGTTCAGCAAGCCACAAAAAAGTATATATGAAAGAATGTCTCCAGAAAATACTGGAAACTAAAACTGCATAAGTCAATCCCTGGAGGTTCGCGCATAACTCACTGAGCTCAAGAAATACTTGAATGGAGTTTAAGCCAATTTTTTTTTGTGGGTGTGTGCTTACGTAATGTAAATGAAATAATCCTTGTGAAAATTCTTCCTAACTTCTAAATATTGTTTAATATAAAACTATTGTTTCTTTCTTCAAATAATAACAAATACTTTAAATAACTCAATAGTTTGATCTCGTGTGAGGTAGTTGGGATGGAAAATGGCTGTGTGCTGTCTGGGATTCAGGAGTGGGGTTCTCATCTTGATGAGACCTCTGCCTTTCCAGGGTTACCCCAGGAACTGACTCTAGAACAGCACATGCTCATGCTAAAGGTTCAGAGACACATCCTGGTGTAGGACTCATCTGGGACCGGGGGAAACTACCAATTAGAGCCAAAAGCACCTATCCTTCTAAAAAACTATTCTGCTCCCCTAACAAATAATAGGATTTTTAGTATCAAACAACAAAAATCTACTATGGCTAGTTCAGTCATAATTACTGTGTCATGATCATAATTAGCATTGTATGCAAGCACCAATGTAGAACAGATGGTTTGGGCTTTAAATGCGTTATCTCTTTTTATCTGCAACCTTGAAAAGGAGGCAGTTGCCCTGTTTAATATTAAGTAATTGAGGTTAAGAAAGGTTGAGAAACTTGCCCTGTAGCCACAAATTTAGTAAGGGGGAGAGATGATTTTCAAACCAAGAGCTGACAGCCAAGTTCAAGGGATCAACCACCCTGTATTACTGCAGGAATCCAACTAGCTGGTGATGGGGACTCCAATTCATGGGCCCGAGTGGCCTTGATGTGTTGGTGAGATTTCCAGAGAGGTGGCTGGAGTTGGTTGTTGACATTCATGCCAGCAGAGCTATGAAGCCGGCAGCAAAAGCAGCTCAGAAGCAGAAATAGTCTCAGGGCCTTGGGAAATACCCGCAAGTTCTCAAGGAGGCACAAGCTACTTCCTGTCACCTCTCCAGGGGACATAGCCAGTTGGTTCCATGGACAAGGTGAAGACACACATGCCATTTGTACTTTCCAGGCTGTGTCCTCGCAAATGGTAGAGTTCGCTCTCCCTTCACTTTTAGGATTGGCCACTTGGGAGCAGGGCCTACACTGGGCCCTGCAAGAGTTGTCAGTAGGGAAATAAGCACCACCACCTGCCTTCCAGGGCTTGCAGAGTGAACGAGTGACAAGCAGCATTTGCCATTCAAAGTGATTGGTGTGGGAGAGGGGTGTGGCATAAGGGAAACAGTGAACTCCAGAGTCAGAGGGACCTGTTTCTTCATGTCCTGGTTGTGTGGGTTCGGTCAAATTTCCCAATCTCTCTAGGTTGTTTTCTCATCTGGAAGAAATGCAAAATAATTACACATGTATTTTTATTGCCTAATTACCGTGAGAATGGAAAGGAACAAGTAAAGCAACACTTCAACCTGCATAGCACATGGTGGGAATTCACTAACTTATAATTACTAGCATATTAATATTGCTGATACTATTATAAAAGGGACATATCTGGGTTTTGACAACTACGTAAGAGTTTGTTGAGTGACTAGTGGGTCAGAAGGGTTTTCTAGTTAGAACCAACTGCATGGACAGCTATGTGAAGGAGAATGGAATGGTCGGGCAACGTGAGTGGGCCAGTTAGGAGCTACAGAAATATTCCCATCAGGCTACAAGGGCCTAGCTTGGGGCAAGATGACTCACTGAGGTCCTCTTTCTACTATCCTCAAATACAGAACCATGAATGACTTCTCAGTGCAGATACACAAACTGGTAATCTTGTAGGCTATGTTTCTAAGGCGAAGCAGCCTCCAGGCCCCTGGCCTGACCATCCACAGGGAACACAGCTGAGACTTTGACTCAAACTGCTCAAGCCTCTGACTCACCTTCTCTGGAATTAGGCTTGCACTTGATTCTTATCCTTGTTGCACAGTGGTTAACAGGTCACTGATCTCTCTCGTCTCTCAATTTTGTTATCTGAAAAACGGGAGCAATTATACAGGACACAGAAATTAGAGTGCATTAGCAGAGTGTTTGGTCCATAGCAGGTTTTGTCCACCCACAGGGGACAGGAGCCACTCTTCTGCCCAAACTCACTGCACCACAAAGTCAGGACTGACAGAATCCCGGAGAAGCCCCACTACCTCTACCGCCCGAGGATAAAAGACTTCCAAGAGATGGAAGGAGTTGGAGGGAGAGGAAGGAAAGGGGGTGAAAAAAGAATTGAGATGTGTTGTGTACATGCCTCAACTCCTCACAACGAATGTAACCATTTTGTACTGCAAATATGTACCAACTGGAAAAAACTGGAAACTGAAAAAAAAAAAAACTTTTGCAAAAGTGGTGTATTGGAGATATTCCATATGTTGCTTTTCTTCAATGAACAACAGACCATGTCAAAGCATAGATCTAGGAGATAAAAATGGAGACAAAACATAGATCTTTATTGTTTTTTGTTGAGATATAATTCACATTTTATGAAGGTCACCCTTTTAAAGTGTGTAGCTCAGTGGTTTTAGTATATTCACAGGGTTGTGCAACCATCACTACTAATTCCAGAAAAATTTCATCATCTCCAAAAGAAATCCTATACCCCTTAGTAATCATTCCCCATCCCTCCATCCTCCTCACCATCAGTAAACACTTATCTCATTTTCTGTCGCTATGGATTTGTCTATTCTAGACATTCCATGTAAATGCAATCATATTATTTGTGGCCTTCTGTGTCTAACTTCCTGCATTTAGCATAATGTTTTCAAGGTTCATCCATGTGGTAGCATGTACCAGAACTTCAGTCCTTTTTATGGCAGAATACTATTCCATTGTATGGATACTGAACTACATTTTATTATTCATCAGTTGACAGTATGGATTTTCTGTCTGTCTGTCGTCTCTCCCTCTGTTCTGGTACTAGGGATTGAAACTAGGACCTTCACAATGAGCTATATCCTCACATCCACTTTTTTTGTTTTGTTTTGTTTTTTTGAGGGAGGGGTCTTGCTAAATCACTGAGTTGCCCAGTCTGGGCTCAAAATTTTTATCTTTCTGCCTCAACCTCTCAGAATACTGGGATTACAGGTGTATACAACCATGCTTGACTATTTCCATCTTTTGGCTGTTGTGAATCATCCTACTTGTTTTAAATGTTGCATAGTTGTCAGCCATTGATATAGCACAGTTTGCTTAAGTATTTGCTACCGAAAGGATGGTTCTGCTCTCTCATTTTTGAAAACTCAAAAACATGCTATCTAGAAACCATACTCATAAGTGAAATAAGTTGGACTTGCATGTGTAAACACCATATTGTCACCCTAGTGTAAGAAACTGACAGAGTGGATAAGATGCAAAAGTTATAATACATATAGTAAAAGGAAAAGAAACTGCTCACAGGGAAATTATATTGTTTGATCAACTTTGCATGCCTCTATCTGGTAACTGGAGCAACTATTTTGAAGATAAAAATACGCAATATAACAACCATTGTTAAATGCCTATCATCTTGGTTTGAAATCCTATATTGCTATTGCTTTTTGTTGTTGTTGTCGTCGTTTTGCTTTTGTCATTGTGGGTTTTTTTGTTTGCTTCTTGATTTTCCTGTTTCTTTCTCTTAAAAAAAAATGTTACCACAACATCCTTCTAGTCTTCCATAAGAGGTAGCCCAAACTTGCCCCATTTCCTGAGGAAATTATCCAACAGCAGCAAAAAGTTATATTGAGAAAGGTATTAGTTGCAGCAATCTTTACAGAAATCAGGAACAAATCTTACACAAATCAGGAACTACTTAGAGCGTTCACAATAAGGACTTATTTAGATAATTTCTATTGTTCAATGAAATAATGTACAGTTCCTAAAAATGATAATTATGAAGATAATAGAGCAGCTGTGCTCATGATGAGAAAAAAGCACAACACATTGCAAACCAGCATTGCGTGCCCATGGTGGCTCCCATAAGAAGGGAGCTGGGAAGCACCCCCACACCTGCCGGCCTCGAGGGTCCTGCGTCTTAAGTGTGGAGGTCACTGCAGCGCTGATGACAAACGGAAGCCAGGAGGAGTAGGCTGGGGATCACTGTCAACTCACATCTACTGAGGGTACCAGGAAGGAAGGAGGAAGGAGTGCTCTCCTCCTAGGTAACAAAGAGGGTATGAAGTCGCTGGCCTCTAGAGTTTGGAGGCCCCGCTCTTTGGGTCCTAGGAGGGGGTTCACAGCTGGGCTGTGTAACAGTGATGAGAATCATAGACCCAGGTCATCTCAAGGGCTGTGAAGGTAACAGGTGACCTGGTGTGATGCGTGCTCTCTAACCTTCCTGTGTGTCATGCTGGAGTCTTGCCATTCTTCAATATCTGGGACAAAGGCTGACTTCTCACAGCGCTGACACTGGACTTTCCAGAGGCCTGGCTGCAAAGACATTCAACTGCAGCAATTGTGAACGCATTCAACTGAAACAATAGTGAATCTTTAAAAAAAAAACATGCTCCCTATTGTCATAATCATGCATTTTCCAATCACTGCCTCTAAGCTCACATGACATAACAAAACCAATGATAACTACACAGTCTTCAAGATGCTAATGGGAGAAATTCAGCTCCCATGGAGTGTGCTGGCTGACAGCTTAATTTTTTTGTAAGTTTATAGTTGTGATTTTTGTATAATGATTTTGTTGTAGTCTGTATAAATTGTACTAAGCTATATTTTTTCTAAATCTTATAAAGTATATACTAACATACGATTTAAATTAAAAATCTATATGAAGGAATATAAAAGACTAATATTTCACAGTATTCTATAAAGGACACAGTGGATCCCAGGTGCTCTGTTACCAGCTTCCATCAGCTTCACAGCTGTGAGATGATCACCAAAATAGTCCCAGCCAGAGGAAAGAAGTTTGATGTTGTATTAGTTAGGGTCACAGCTATGCTGCAATAACAAAGAGACCCCAAAATATATTGGCCCAAACATGATCAAAATGTATTTCCCTCTTCCAAAATCAAACATCCAGGTTAGGTTGGTGAGATGACTATGCTATAAACAGGCACAATTTCCCTGTGGCTCTGCCATCCCCTGGGGGCCATCATTTGGTTAATCAAAGCTGGGTTGCTACTCTTGGGAAAGAAGAACTGGCATCCAAGACAAGGAGCTTAACCCTTTGGAGATGATCCAGAAAATGTCTACATTACCTCTCTTCCTCTCCTTCATGTCCACTCTGAATCACATGGCCATATCCAGCTCCAGGAAGATTAGGAAAGGCAGTCCCTCGCTGGGCAAATGTGCCCATGAAGAGACAGAGGAGGGATCTGAGGAAACAAGTAACCATCTGCTGCAGAGCTTTTTTTAATTAAAAAAATTACAACATAAACAAATCATATCACAATCTCATCATACAATCACTAACTCTTCTCTGTGGTACCTCCCACTTGAGATGAACCTATATCACATTTACTTGTAAAGGTGGTATATATGCAGTTTTATATTCTGCCAGAAAGGAGACAGTATGACGCTGAAGAAATGAATTTTTTAAAACACAGTACTCAACATGGGGGAGAAAATGGAGAAATGGCCATTCTCGAATGTTACCAAGGAGCGCGTACGATTTTTCTGGAGTGCAACTGGTGATATATTCAAAAGTTTTACAAACTTAACCTAAGGGGAAAATTCAGAGATGTGAATACTAACTCGTGTAAAAGTTTAGTCATCAAAGCTTTGTTCACAATGTTAAAAACTGGAAAAAACCTAAATATCCAACAACAGAGGATTAAGTAAATAAGGACCCATCTATCTGCTTGTTGGACCATTATGCAGCCATTGGCACTGTGCTCTTGGAGGGCATTAGTGACATGAAAACTCTGACGATATTTTAAGTGAAAAGAGCACATTACAAAATAGTATATATGTTTTCCTTCTAATCTTATGGCAAAAACTATCCCAACACATAAAAGTACTAGAAGAATACAGTAGTCATCAAAAGGTCAACAGTGGTTCTTCTGGGAGAGTGGTATTACCAGTGATTTTTTTACTTCCTTATTTGTTCTTTTTAATATTTTTCAAATTTCTTGACAATGACATATATTACTTTTATAATGGAGTTTATTTAAAGTGTTGTATTACATGTATGGAATTCTACCACATTTGAGCAGGACAGATCTTAGAAACAAGTCCCTAGCGTTCTGAATGGGGAAAGGGAGGCCTAGAGAGGGTGAGTGACTCACCTGAGGCAACACATCTAGTCAAAACTGGGATTCGAACTGAGGTAGCCTGTCTTCAAGCCTGTATTCTCAGCACCGTGTCACACTAAAAATAACTTCCCTACAAACAACTTGATTCCTGGCAGCTTAGTCAGTATTGAGGTATATACAAAGCAGAGTGTTGGCAAATCTTTATAGAACTGAAAACAAAATAACTTAAAACACACACCCCAAATTTCTGGTACAGCCAGTATTGATAAGGAAATACTCATTGGGAAAACATTCATGTTGGTAGAGATAGGATATGAGTACTTCTTTCATTCAAAAAGTATTTTGGACCTACTGCATGCCATGTTTGACACACCAGATCCTTGAAACCAATGATGAGCACACATAATTCGTGTTCTTATGGTACTTGCAGTATCCAAATTCTGCTAATCTTTGTTGAATACCTTCTATACATTATACACTTTTACCAGCCTTTGTCTATTGTACAACACCAAACAATATTAACCCCCCCCCCACTTCCTCAGTTAGGGTTTAACTTTCTGTGGGGGAGTGGAGGTGTCTGACACTATGTCTTGCTGTGTAGTTCAGGCTGGCCTTGAACTCACTATGTAGCCCAGGCTGGTTTTGAACTCATGGTGATTGATCTCAACCGACTGAGTGCAGGGATTACACATATGTGCCACCACACCCAGTTAGGGTGTAACTTTAAGCACTGAAATACAGCACTATTTGTAATCTCAAAAAACAAAAGATAGGTATAACTAATTCCATTTCACAGATACAAGAACTGAGAATCAGAGTTATTAAATAGATGTGCCAAGGTTATATAAAATGGTAGAGCTTTTTTCAGTAAATGTCTTGCTGCCCCTAGTTTAGGATTCTGTTCCCAATCCTGTAACCTCACTCAGTAGCACCCTACTAAGCCCAAAACTAAACTCACAGGGCCTAAAAGCTAGACTCAATAGAGCTATTTAGACTTACTGAATTTACTAAGATGGAACCGGGGAATCATCTGTTTTTAATAGTATCTCCAAATAAATCATACCCTAAGCCAGAAGTTAGGAACCACTGCCACAACCTGCAACCTGGAATCCTACAGTTCAAACTCAAGAAAAGAACTGTGCCCAGGTCCCAAGGCAGATGTACCCATTCTGTTCCTACTAGGGGACAACATAAGCCAGGATGTCTATAAAAGCAGAATACAGTTGAAAGAAGTAGAATCACTGATGACATGCGCTTATATTCTGGACCAAGAGTGAAGGCCAGTTAGGTGCCAGGCACTGGGCTACCTGTGACTCTTCTATTTATGTTGCTGCTTCTATCTTTGCTCTCTTGGAAAATTCTGCCATTGAGTACAGAAGTCTAGGTTGAAAGGCCATGCGGAGAGGCCCAATGTCCCACTGGAGGCTCCAGACACCTGGATGAGGCCATCTTAGACCATGCACCCCCAGAACAGCCACCAGAACCATAGCTCCTGGGTGAGCCCAGCCAATCCGAACAACCTATTCAACTGTGAGAAATAATAAGCAAGTTGTTTTAAGCAACTGAGTTTCAGAGTAGATTATAACATGGTAATGGATAACTGATAGGAGCAGCAATGCATGGAGGAGTTTTCATTTATTTGACCGTCATTTACACACAGCCTATTCTGTCCCAAGTATTATGCCATCCTAAATTTTGAGGCTCTATACCTGCGGAACAAGGTAGGAGACCCCAGTCTCTTATGGGAAAAACAGACAATAAACAAGTAAACCCCTAGATTCATAATCTCATAAAGATATATGTGCCATGGGTATGGAGTTGGAAAGTGGTTGGTATTGGTAATAAATAGAGGTTTTGGACAGAGTAGGCATGGAACTCTCTAGAAAGCCAAAATCTGAGAATATTCCTGAGTACTAACAAGGAGAAAAACTGAAGATTGGGAGGGGTATGTTTCAGGCAAATAGAACAGTAATTACAAAGACCCTGAAGCAGGAAAAATCTCAATAGACTCAGAATACAGCCTGGAAGCCAGTGGGATTGCAGACGATAACATTATACTTACTTAGAATTGCTCATATTTTATTTTCCCCCATCATTCTGTACAGGGTAATGTCAACTACTTCCAGATTTACTAAATACTGACTCAAAATGGATACACTCTAAAAAGTATTGGTCCAAATATGTTTAAAAGGCTTTTTTTTTTCTTTCTGGATTTTGAGTCAGTAAGTTATTTTCCATTTTTCTATAGTTTTTATTATCTTTAGTTCTCTTACAACATTGAGAACTTGATTTTTGGAGCTAGATCATTTTTTCAAAGAATATTATATGGGTCTAAATCATAAAGGAAAGAATTGGGCTCCTATTGAGATAGTACACTAATACTGGTTGCCTCCCCCAACGCCGAAAGTCCATTCTAGAAACATTATTTTAGTGAACTGGAGGGATAAGATTTAAAAAGTCACAAAACATAGCAAACGAAGCCTCTGCGGACACAGAGGTGATCTGAAGTGGACGCATGACCTGGGAGTGTGGGCAGTGCTGAGGCTGGGAAAGGGCTGACGGAGAGACAGAGCGAGGATCCTGGAGGAAAGCCTGGAAGGTTGGTTATTGCCTCAGTCAGGTGTTGTCTCAGCTCATCATAACCAACCCCTTTTCTTTAGAAACCAGCAGTCAAGTCAGGCCCTGTGCGTCAATCCACCAGAAAGCAAAAAACCCTCTCCAGGAGAAAACAGTGGAAACAGAGATCCCACCACAGGGAGACTGGCTCTTCCCATTCTGCCTCTCTCCTTGTGTTTAAAGGTAAATCCCAGACGGGAGGTCGAATCCTACTGTGAAAGGTGGGATTAAATAAGAAAGATCAAAAGCAATTTTGTGGCCAGTTAGGGTGGCTCACGCAAGTAATCCCAACTCCTTCAGAAGCTAAGATGGGAAAATCACAAGATCCAGGCCTGCCTGGGCAACTGGCAAGACCCTATTTTAAAAACAAACAAACAAACAAACAAAAGATGGTTTGAAAAACCAACCCTATGGATCCTGGGTTTTTGTATCTTGGGATTCATCTCCTCCTCTCTCCTTAAATCCAGGGAGAGGTGCACAGACTAGCACCTGGTCCTCCGTGTCCCCCTAACCACTACTATATAGAGTAACCAACATCCCAGGGGAATGTGAGTTCACAGACCAAGCTAATTAGCCTCCTGAGGAGGGCAACGCAGCAAAAGCACAACAAACATCTCCGTGTGAAGCAAAACCACTGAAATAGACCCGCCAAGAATATGCATGGCAAATACACATTCAATTGACCCAATCATGTGAACTGCTTTTCAAAAAAGAGGAAACTAAGCTCAGGAAAATAAGGAATTTAAAAAATACAGAGCAAAACCAAGAAATCATTTTTACCTCTTTAATGAAGTACAATGAACATGTAATAAAGTGCACATGAAGTATACTCAACTTGATGAGTTTTGGCATAGTACACCCCTGTGGAACAAACCATCACTACAATCATAACGAACATCTTCATCACCTCCTGACCTTTTGTCTTAAATCATTTTAGGCTGTAATAACAGAATAGTTTAGAAAAGGTGCTTTATAAGCAACAGAAATTTACAGTTTCAGAGGCTGGAAGTCCAAGGTCACATCCTCTGGTAGAAGAGCCAGCTTCTTCGGAGATTTGAAATCGTTTTCATGATGGCACAAAGGGCTCCACCCTCATGTCCTAATCACTTTCCACAGCCCATCTCCTAATCCCATCACCTTGGCACTTAGGAGTTCAACACAGGAGTTGGAGAGAATACAAGCATTTAGACCATGGCATCCATGCAACCCAACCTTCCCTCTACCTCCATCCCAGATAACCACTGAATAGCTAGGAGCTAATACATAGAGTATATATAGGGGTTTATATATAAGGATTTATATATAATATACAGGGATATATATACTTTTTGTATAAATAGAATCATATAGTTTGCCTTTTTTATCTAGTTTATTTCACTCAGCATAATTTTTAAGTTCAACCTTGGTATTGTATCTATTGAGAACTTTTCCTTTTTATGGCTGAATAGTATTTTATTGTGCAGATATACCACAATTTGTATATCCATGGGTCTGTTAATATACACCTGAAATATTTCCAGTTTGGGACCTAGTGTAAATAAAACTGCTATAAATATCTATGTTCAAGTTTTTTTGTGGATGTGTGTTTCTGTTTCTTTTGGGTAAAAAAGCTAGGAATGGAATGGCTGGGTCATGTGGTAGGTGCCTGTTAAATTTTTAAGAAAATATCATTATTTTTCCAAAGTGGTAGAACCATTCAGAATTCCCACCAGTTGTATCCGAGAGCTCCAGTTCCTCCCATCTTGCCAGGACTGAGTTTGATTAGGCTTTTCAATTCTAGAAGTACTCTTGGATGTGTAGTGCCATCTTGTGGTTTTTATTTGTGTTTCCTTGATGACTAATGATGTTGCGCATCCATATGCTCTTAGCCATTCATATATCATCCTTTGTTGTCAGTGTGAGTGGACCTCTGCAGCCATTCTGCAGTAATCTTGTGGTATTTAGTCACATACGCATTCTCAAACAGGTCCAAAGGGGCCGTGTATAAAGTGTCATCCTTCACAGTGTGGTAGCAGCAAGTTGGGGGGGTGCCTGTGGAGACCACATTGCAGGGTGCCAAAAGAAGTGATTACTAAAAAGATGCACCCTAGAGCCCAAAGAGACTAGGTCTTGGGACCCCTGAGGAGGTATGGACTTCAGAGACACAGTGTCTTCATCTACCTCTCATTTTGCCCCCTCTGCTAACACTATAGAGGCAGCCTGGAAAGCTGGAGGGGCCTGGGGAGACTGCCAAAGAGCCCCAGCACCCAGAGAAAAGAGGGTTAGGACTGCAACTGTCTCCAAGATGTGCAATGCAGGCAGTACTGTTCCCCAAGCTCCATCCTATTCTGAAGGTCCTAGATCTCCCAAGGGGCGCCTTTCCCCTCTGATCCAGTCCACACCAACCTGATAATCTCACTCGGGTACTGGAGAAAAATTGCACAGTGCTCAAACCCGAAGACTTCTGCGAATCCATTTATGGGGCAGCAGAATGATAGATGAGAAAAGCTCTGACTTTAGGGTCTGGCAGACTCGTGTTTCTCTGCTCTGTCATGAACTGGCCACTTGGTGCGGGGCTTAGCCCAGCTCTTCAAACATTAATGAGGGCACAATGTTCGAAGACTTCTACACGCATCTGGCACGTACTGGGTACACAGTAGGAATTTCGCATTTTGGACGCCAATGCTGAATGCTGAGGGCACGGAGGGGCTCCTTCGTGCTGCTCAGGGGAATAGCTCTAAGTAGCCTCCCTGTGCCAAATTAAAATCTACTTTCCCATAACTAAAGAACAAGTATTTGAATATTGTCAAAATAAAATTACATAAAGCTTGAATAGAAAAAATTCTCTACATTCAGAATAAATACACTTAGAACAAAATAATACACTTAATGGAAAGCTCTCTTCTTGCTCACCCCCAAAAGGGCCACGTTTAAAACATTTAGCTGACTCTTATGCTCACATATTTAACTCTATAGCTCAAAATAATATGCTTCATATCATTATCTCTTTCCTAGGATTTAGCTTTTGTTATGCCACATGAGAACTTAGCACTGCTGCATGAACTGTGCTTTGCTCTTTGTTGTTGAAATAGATCTCACTACGTTGTCCAGTCTGGTCTCAAACTCAGGCTCAAGAGATTCTCTTGCCTCAGCCTCCCCAGTAGCTGGGACTACAGGCAAGTGTCACCATCCCCAACGCATGATCTATATCTTGAGGATCCTTTGAGGTCTTCTAAATTAGTGACTGCTTCTCCCTACACATCTGCTTTTAACTTTCAAAAACATTTTTGTAGCCTAATATCTACTGATGCCTCCTAACATTAATTTTATTATTTCTGTAATACCATTTTAGTAAAGTCTAGAAAAAGAGGGAAGATGAAAGCAAGGTTAACTTGCCATTTTAACAAGAGATCTCATCAGACAGCTTCTTAGAACAAAAATTTTTTTAAGTCATTTACATTATTGTAATTAACCAAATGTAGCTAAAATACCTTTTGTTCCCGCTGAATGTGTACACGTGTAAGCTGGAATTCTTTAACATCGAAACTAAAAATCAGAATTGGATTACTAATGAAAAACTTTAAAAAAAGAAACAAAGAAAGAAAAAGAAAAATCTATCTTCATCTTTTAAAAGAAACCTAATATTGAACTGAATATTCCTTTGATACTGGCTTATCTTAAGGAAATCCAATGAAATTATCTAATAGGCTTTTCAGGTATGAGTTTCATTCATTGATTAAGTTGTTATTATCACTTGTGTCTTGTCAGCATTTAAAAGTTCTTGTTTTGAAATTCTGTATCATTGTTTTTATTGTCTTTCTCTTTAAAATAAAAATAGAAGCTTTTTTTTTAATAACCTTGTCTTTTATTATATTCCTTTTCAGTGGTTGCTACAATAACTTTGGCACTTGACAAAATCAGAATTACTTTGTCTGGGCTAGACCTAAATTTTAATTCTTGAAAAGAAGAGGTGGAAATTTTAGCACTACAAGAACCTAAAAACTAATTAGAGGATTTTTCTATTTGTACCACCCAGGTCAGACAGTAGATCTTTGCCAGTCACTTGGAAGCATCATTCCAATCATATGTCACCCTTCCCTGTATTATCAGGGACCACTGTCCTGATTTGATAGTAGTCATTTTTTCTTTTCATAATTTTACTACCCAAATATGCATTACCAGGTCCTCAATCTTCTCTGCTTTTCAAAAGTCTCGTCTTTTAAGCCTCTTTTAATTTACGGATTCTTCATCCTTTTAACTTTCTGGAAATACAGCTATTGAAAAACTCAGGCCATTTACCCTGAAGTTTCCCAGAGTCTGGATTTTGCTGATTATGTCCTTTTGTTGCATTTCAACATACTCTGTCTTTGGTATTTGCTGCAAATTGGCAGGTGGATTCAGGAAATAGTTGATTCACTTTAGTTCTGTTTAGAAGACTACAGAGGGCACTTGGCAGGACCACAGGGGATACATTGTGTCTTTAGCTGTCTCTCTGTGACATTAGCAGCTGCCAGGTGCTTAATGCCTCTGCATTTATTCAAGGGGGTTGCAAGTTGGTGATACTCTCTTTTATCCTCAATTATAGTTGGAATAGTTTTATTAGCAGATGCTTCCCCTCATTTACTATTTGGATATCCAAACATTTTTTTCCTTGAAGTTAGCTAAGTTTAATAGAATGTTTTGTTGTTGGCTCCGCTGGATCTATATCCTTATGCTACACGTTCAATACATGGTTTCCACCTTTTTTAAAAAAGTTCTTTTTAAACTTTCACTCTGTTCCTACCTCACTTTGGCTTTCTTCTTTAGGGACTCCTATTACCTGCATATTTGATCTTTCTGCCTTCAACAAGTGTTGTTCCCCTCCAGATTTATTTATCTCTTGATTTCCTTTTGCTTTAAACATATTTTTCTTTTTCACCATCATTTCTCTCTTAAGGTCTTATCTGTTATGGTCAATTCTTATGTTCTTTCTAGTTTGGTCTTCTTTCAAAAACATTTCTAATTCTTTCATAAGTTCACTTAGAGTTTTTCCAATTCTGATCTACAGTTATTTTAACATCTTAACTACCTTCTGAATGGATACTAGTGTTTTTAAATAAGCTATCCTTTGG
Source organism: Cuniculus paca (assembly GCA_004365215.1). Classification (NCBI taxonomy): domain Eukaryota; kingdom Metazoa; phylum Chordata; class Mammalia; order Rodentia; family Cuniculidae; genus Cuniculus; species Cuniculus paca. The sequence continues at coordinate 17,748 of RJWT010019422.1, forward strand.
ATCTGTCTTGACTCTTACATGCTTTCACTGTAAGGATGTTATTCTGCTTCCTCTTAGCCCACATTTTGTTTCAATAACCTTGGAATCTGGCCCTGATAGTTTTCTGTTTGTTTTTATGTGAAATTAGTTTTCTTGGCTTTTTGGAATGAAGCTATCCCCAGGCAAGCTCTTTGACCTTCACATACCTCTCTTTCATTGCTTGTTCATAGAGTTAAAAAATACGGCAGCTTGTTCTCCGGGATTTCCTGCCTCTCTCCTTAGCCCTTCTCGAATCTGGGCCATCTCTCTCCTCTTTTGTCCCTGTCTTGTTTAGTTTTTATTTTAGTCCCAGGAATTCTCTCAAGTGTGGTACCCTATCCTAGCGAGAACAGCTCAATCTCAAGAGCTCCTGAAGGATGCACTGATTCCTTAGCCTAGGGCCTTCACACCCATCCACTGATAAGGAAGAGAGGACCTCTCCCGGCTTCAGGTGATGCCACCCAACTCCAGTGACCAGCTGGTGTCTTATTCTGAGTTCTCCTGTCATCAGGCCCATTATGTACTATTCCTATTCCTGCCTTCTTCCCCTACTCCCAACGTTTTTGGAGCAGTAGGCAGTTTATCCCGCCCACTTGTATTTTGGGATCACGGGGTTACCTGGTCTCATAGTTTCGTT
>RJWT010019423.1:0-18411 GCA_004365215.1 Cuniculus paca
CCTGTAGGACTTCACTTTTCTTATCTTTCTTTTTATAGACATTTTGCTAAGTAGTTCAGGCGAACCAGGAACTCACTCTGTAGTCCAGGCTGACCTTGACCTTGCAAACATCCTCCTGCCTAACTTGCCTGAGTGCTGGTGCCAGAGGCATGCGCCACCAAGCCCATCTGGACCTCACTTTTCTTATCCTCTTTTTAAACTGCATTACTTTTGTGATATTCAGATAAAACAAAACTTGCACTGAACAGGACTGCTGTGAAATGGCTCTATACATCTGATTTAATGAGACACAATGCCTATATCATATATGGTGCTGCAAACTTGATGCCCTCTCTATCCCACTGTTTTCTATTCTTTTGGACCATTACATCATTCTTGCAAAGCATTTATTTTTCTCACTAAAGCAGTGGGTATAGGCAAATCTCTGCAGGATGTTCAGGAGTGATTATAAAGGAAAGATACTTAATACTGCAACAGATGTTGGTGATTTGGGGGAAATGCTGACTCTATATTGTGAGTCTCTGTCTCTCTTAGGGAAAAATAAGGTATTTCCATTGCCTAATAGCTCTAAGAACAGAAGGGCTAAACAGCTTTGCTATCACAGAAGAACACTAAAATTCTGAGAAGGAGAAAAAAAGAAGTCACACAGAAGACTCATTTTAGTTATTACCAGGAAGGGAGCACATTTCTTTGTCAGTGGTTCAATCTTTAGCTATGACTTCACAAAGATTAAGGGAAGGGAAAAATACTATTATCTGTGATCTGATTAAAAATAATCAAGTTGATCACAGAAGTGAAAACAGACACTATTAATCTTTTCTATTGTTGCTAATTTAGCATTGTTCTTGTTGATATTTGCAGTGTAGAGTAATGGCAGTACTTACAAAAAGTGTTACGATGAGCACTATTCCATTATTACCACTAACAGGTATAAAACAGAGGCATTTGGCTTGTGTCATTGTGGATTCAAGACACTATATTATTTTAACTTGCTAGTTAATCACTTTACTTAAACAAATATTTAAGCATATTATGATTATAAATATAAAAAAGCCAAAAAATTTCTAAGTTAATAAATATTGACATTGAGGTATATAGAATATTGCTGATAATTATTTATTTTTAAGCAATTATTTGCTTCATTCCTTCATTTGTACTTTTATTTATTTAACAGCTAAGTTTAGTAGTGAGACTAGTATATTTTGTTCACCAATTTAAGCACTGCAACTGAAAATGTAAGGTAGCTGTCGTCTCTGCCATGATGGTATTTGCTTTTTGGAAGTGTATGCAGCATATGAATGTTAGAGAAAATAATCAGATTCAAAAATATAAAATTGAGTCTTGCAGGTGAGTCTAATTGAGAGGTATTTAATGAAGTGACCAGTAGGAAAAAAATATGCCTGCATTGCACATAGTGAGAAGCAGTGGAATTCGCATTGGTTGTCAGTGTCAATATCCTGCTGTCATACAATTTAAGAGAAATCTGATCAATTACTGTCTTCTGAAAAATTCAGAAAAGTTTTTCTTGAGTTCATTAATTCTAGTAGCTCCTGTTTAATTGGGGTTTTGTTCGTGGAGTTTTTGCTTAAATCTATGCCTTTGAGATATCTTCCTAGTCTATCTTCCAGTAGATTTAGTATTTTTTAAATATTTAGATCTCTGATCCATTTTGATTTTAATTTTGTGCACAGTGATAGACATGTGACTACTTGTAGTCTTTGGCTTACAGACTGTCAATTTTTTTTCCAGCAGCATTTATTCTTCCAGTGAATGTACTTGGCCTCTTTTGCAAAGATCAGATGACAGAGTGTGTTTGGAGTTGTTTCTTTACCTTTTTTTTTTTTTTTTTTTTTGCGGCACCGGGGATTGAACTCATGACCTTGCGTTTGCCGGGCAGGCGCTTAGACCGCTGAGCTAGATCCCCAGCCCTTGTTTCTTTGTCTTCTAATCTGTTCTATTGACCCTTGAGTCACTTTGCTTTTTCTAACATCATGCTGCTTTTATCACAGTAGCTTTATAGTATAATTTTAAGCCAGGGATTGTGATGCCCTCTGCCTTGCCTTTGTTGCTCAAAATTGTTTTTGTTATTCTAGGTCTTTTCTGGCTCCAAAAATATTTTAGGGATGTTTTCTGCAGTTCTGTGTGGTATGTTAATGGTATTTTGATTGGGGTTGTATTAAATCTGTATAAAAATTTTGGGAGTATGACCATTTTCACTATGTTAGTTCTTCCTATGCAAAAGCAAGGGATATCTGTCCATTTTCCCATATTCATTTTTATCTCCTTTTTCAGAGTACTGTAGTTTTCAGTGTAGAGATCTTTTGCCTCTTTTGTTTGATTGATTCATAAGTATTTCATTTTTTAATGTTATTGTGAAAGGTGCTATTTCTCTAATTTCTCTCTCAGTGTGTTTGTTATATGTGTACAGGAATGCTACTGATTTTTTTGATTGTCAATTTTGCATCCAGCTACACTATTGAATCTGGTTCTTCAATCTAGAAGTCTTATGGTGTTTTCAGAATCTTCTACACAGACTATTGTGTCAGCTGTATATAATGATAATTCAGCTTCTTCCTTTCCTATTTTATTCCATTTATTCCTTTCTGTTTGCTAACTGCTCTGGGTAATGTTGCCATAAACATATTGAATAAGCGTGTTCATAGTGGACACCTTTGTGTTGTTTCTGGTTTTAGAGTGAAAGTTTTCAGTTTTTGGAAGCTTTGTATGATATTGACTGTTAGTTTGTCATAGATGGCTTTTGTCAGATTGAGATAAAGACCATCTATTCCAATTTTCTGTACGTTTTTTTTTTCATCTTGAGTAGGTGTTAAATTTTGTCAAACGATTTTTCTGCATCTGTTGAGATGATCATCTGGTGTTTTTTTTTATTTTTTTATTTTAAAGAGAATAGAACAAAACAAAACAAAACAGAACAAAAAAAGCAAAAGAAAACAGAATAGAGTCAAACATAATATAGCATTTCAAAACAGAACACAGAAAGCTACACAGGTCTTCAAAACATAACAACAGGAGATTAACAATGGTTACCCTAGTGTCTCTTGCTTTCTTTAAAATGGTTGTTCATACATTTACAGACAATAAACTCAAACAAAACAAAGTAGTATAAAACTAGATAGAATAGCATTACCGGTCTTCAAGTCGGATAACAAGAAACCAGCAATGGCTACCGTAGTGTCTCATTTTTCAAAAGAGCTGTTCCTATCTTCTCGCATATTGCTTTCAAATAGTAGGAAAGGGACTTAAACAAATCAAATCAAAGCATAAAAGCACCATTGGATTTCCAAACCATTTCTCCAGATCATCTGGTGTTTGTCCTCAGATTTGTTAATATGGTGCATTTCATTTATTGATTTGCATATTTTGAAATATCTTGCTCCCTGGAATGAATCCTACTTGGTCCTGTTGCATAACCTTTTGATGATTTTCTGCATTCTGTTTGCCAGTATCTTACTGAGGATTTTTGTAACTATGTTCATTATGGAGATTGGTCTGTCATTCTCTTTTTTGGTTGGATTCTTTGATTTCTATATCAGGGTATGCTTGCTTCCATTTCAATTTCATTAAAGAGAAACAATGGCATTATATCATCTGTAAATTTCTTGTAGAATTCAGCTGTGAATCCATCAGAACCTCAACTTTTCTTTGATGATAGGTTTTTAGTTACATTTTCAATCTCATTGACTGATATCAGGTTATTTAGAATTTTTATATCTTTTTGACTCAGTTTTGGTAATTTGTATGTTCTAGGGAACTCTCCATTTCTTGTTTTCCATCTTATTGGAATAAAGGTTCTCAAATTAGGTATTGACAATCTCCTGAATTTCCAACAGACTCTGTAGTGATTTTACTGTTTTCCTTCCTCATTGCATGATTTTGAGTCTTTTCTTTCCTTTTTTTTTTTTGATAAAGTTGACTATGGGTTAATCAAGTTTAGTTAATCTTCACAGAAAGAACTCTCTGATTCATTGATTCTTTGTATTGTTTTCTTAGTCTCAATCGCATTCATTTCTACTCTGATCCCTATAATTTCTTCCCTCATACTAGCTTTGTGCTTGACTTGTTCTTCTTTTTGTAGAAGTTTGGAATTCCTTGTTATTTTTGTTTATTTGAGCTTATGCTGTTTTTCTGATATGAGAATTCACCACTATAAATTTCCTTTTTAGGACTGCTTTCATTGTGTCCCAAAAAATCCAGTATATTGTATCTGATTAACATTTAGTTGTTGATCCTAATGAATTTTTTTCTTTAGTTTCATCTGTGATCTCTTGGTTGCTCAGTAGGGTGATATTTAATTTCCATGTTTTTATATAGAGATTTTGTGATTTGCCATTGATTTTCAATTTCATTGCACTATGATCAGATAACATGAATGAGGTCATTGAAATTTCTTTGCACTTATTTAAACATATTCTATGGGCCAGTATGTGGTTTATTTTGGAGAACATTCCCATGTGCAACTGAGAAGAATCTGTATTCTGATATTGTGGGGTTGAACACTGTATAGATATCTATTGAGTCCATTTACTCAAGGATTTGGTTCTGTTCTGCTATTTCTTTTGTCTAGTTGATCTATCTATTTTTGACAGTGGGGTGTTAAATTTACCAATTGCAAGTGTGTTAGTGCTTCATTTTTCATGTTCATCAATGTATTTTTATATATTTGGGTTCTTCTGTATTTGGCGCATATATATTTATGATTGTTATCACTCTCTCTCTCTCTTTTTTTTTTTTTTTTGGAGTTTTCCCTTAACAAGAATATAGTGACCTTCTTTATCTCCTTTGATCAGTCTTGGCCTGAAGTTCACATTGTCTGCAAGTAGAGTAGCTACCCCTGATTTTTTCTGGGTTCTAGTCACATGAAGTATTGTTTTCCATCATTTGACTTTCAATCTATGAATTTTTTTTTGAGTCAAATGTGTTTCTTGTATGCAGCATATTGTTGGATCTTGTTTCTTGATCCAGTCTGCCAGTTTATTTTGTTTGATTGGTGAGTTCAGACCACTTACATTGATGGTTATAACAGATATGTATTGGCTTAGCCTTGTCATATTAGTTTTCTGCTGTTAGTTCCTTGTTTTTTCCATCTGTTTAATTGCTTGCCCTGAATTGTGACATTTTTCTATTGGTGTTCTAGAAATTATACTCATTGTTATCTCTTTCTAGAATATCTTTTAGAGCTCTTTTGTAGAGCTGGCTTGGTGTTCATGAATTTCTTCAGTTATCCTCTGTCATGGAAGTATCCTATTTCTCCATTAATTCTGAAAGTTAGCTTTGCGTGGTACATCAATATGCATTGGAAATTGTTTTCTTTCCTGCCTTGTACTACTTTACTCCATGCTCTCCTTAATTTAAAGTTTCTGAAGGGCAACTTTTGAAGACTACTGGTAGCAACCAGTGCTTTTATTTACAGAGAACAGGAAATTTACTCAGACATACCTTTAGGTCTGACTTTAGAATTAATAGTCTGTCTTCTCGAAGACTTGCTTATACTATATGAAGAAATGTGCTTCAATGATCTTACTTAAAAGATGCAAATATGTAGCATAATTGACGTATTATTCATTGAACATTAGGTTTCTGGTAGATGCACTCCTTGAAAACAGATGAAGCAGTGAGTAAAACATGAGAGGAAGACATCATTCTTTCACCTTTTCCTGAACTGGTAACACATATTGCTCTGTTAAAATTGCTCCTGCTCTACCAAAGACAGAGCACCTTTATAAGAAAATATTTATAGTAAACAAATGCAAAATAGGGAACCAAAAGTTGAATGTTGAAAAGTTAAAATGATTATTGTTTTTAAAAATGGATGTTAAAGAGGCAAGTAAGTATAGGAGCCCTTCAAGCCACTTTGTCTCTGTACAAAGAAAAAAAAAACTCATTTAAGAGAAAACATTAAGCATATTAAACTTCTGAAATTTTCTTATATATTTTAATCAGAAATAGAATCTTCTTTAATAAGAAATAGAAATTTACTTTAAATGAAATAAATTTGCAAATTTTAATTTCTCATGATGTTCCTAGAATCCAGTGGAGATTTCGATGTTTGAGATGTGACCACTTAGTATTATACTCCTTTGACTATTTACTGAGATATTATTCTATGCTGGTCACTGTGCTTGAGACTAGTGTATAAGGAAAATAACTCATTTACCCCAGTCTTGATTCTATATTAATTTTAAGGAAATAAATCATTATAATCTGAAGTAATAATTCTGATAATGTAAAATTAATAGTATGGGAACACAAAATGATGACCTTTGTACAGCCCTCAGAAATAAAATAATATTTTATGTGAATTGTGAAAGATGAAAAGGAATTTAATCAAAGGGTAAGAGGACAATCTCCAACATAAATTATGTAGGATAAGAAATTCCCTACTATTTCTTGTGTCTTGGAAAATAACGGTTTTCTTACCAAGGAACATTACATGAAGTCCTTGTTCATGCAAGTGTTTGTTGGCCAAAGAAAAAAGAAAATTAATCAAACAGGAGAGGTATCAGAGGTCAGTAAATAAAAGAAGCATTTCCAAGTAAGGTATTAGATTCTGGACATAGTGATGGAGGTCAGAGGGTTGATGGAGCTAGAGTTGAGGACAGTGGGTTACCAAGCAAGTTGGAAGATAATTGTTGATAACAAATATCTGGAATAGGCATTGGCTTGCATTATTAGATTTTTATCTTTAAAAAAATCTGATAATGTAAGAAATGGTTTAGCTATTTTTTAATCTGTACTTCATTTTCTAACAGTAAATTTTAAGAGTTTAATAAAGACATTAGAGAGAGAATAAAACAGTCATTTTAGTTATTTTTTGTTAATATTGGAATGGAAGATAATGCACAAGTTTTTTCAAGTCCTCTGTGAGGAAAAAGTAAAAATAAACATTACTGGCAGAAACAGTTTCATTTCCTCACTCAGCATGACTCTATCTGTACAAACATGGCTGGAATTTTGTTCGTTGTGTTTTTAAATAAGAAGTTTTAAAAAAAATGATTCTGTATTTGTATTCTAGATCATATGCATGTCAACTAAAACAGTTTTTAATCCAGGGCAACTGTTGCTACCTTTCTTTTCTGCTAGATTGCTGCTTCCGTAGTTAAATTCAGAACAGAACTTTGCATTTAAATTTGCTGCATCTACCCTATTTCAGTTAGTGTCTAACAGTGCTAACAAAAGGCTGCATTGGAATTAGAAGACTCAAATAAATGTAAGATAGGCCTTATAATAGAAACTCTCTTGTCACTAAATCTGGCAAAAAAAAATGCCTAAAAAACTGGATCACAGAATAAAACTGTATCCAGTCCAAATATAATAAGACTTTCTTCAGAGCTTAAATTGGAAACAATCTTCAGTTCTAAAGAAAAATAAACTTAAAGATAATACTAGAATGTTCTTTTCTTTTAATCAACAAGAAAATTGATATTCATGAGAACTTCAAGAAATATCACACTCAGTGCTCGTCATAAAAATATGAGTACTTAGTGCATTATAATTAAATTATGATTGGATTTATAGTGATGGCTTTTTGGATAACGACTTTCTTTGAAATCTGATAAGATTTGCAATTCTTCTACCAGAAAAAAATGTACAACCACTGGTACACATTAAACTTGGCATATGTTATCAGGAGTATCAACTATCCCTTGAACTTCACATTAAGGTACTAAATATAGAAGCCATGAAACCTCTACCATAAAAAATATTAGAAATATTTGATTGATGAATTTCTAGTAACAAAAGGTCAAATTTTGTGAATCAAATGATGACATTTCATTACTTGAATGAATTTAGCTGGTATGCTGTGTTTCAGGGAGATCTTTTTGAACTGTTTCTTCTAAACATCATTCTCTACCTCATCCTGCCCCTGGAAAACATATAATCACTCTGTATTATAAATATTTTTAACCTTTCTTTCATAATAGTTAATCCTACCAGAAGTTATTTTTCATAATTTTTTGTTGTAGCCTCTTCAAACCAGAACATAAATACAGAAAGACTATTTGTTGATAGCTATGTCCCTAGCACCTAGAGCATATAATAGCCCATAGTTATTTTAGACAGTTATTTTGCTTACTTTTTATGTGTAAAAATGCTTTTGATGTATCATACATTTTTAAAAAATATTTTTCTTCTGTTAGATTTTATTGGTACATTTTAGTTATGCATAATGAACACAGTCATTATAGAAAATTTGTGCTTGTACACGATATAACTTGATTCTTTTTTTTCCCATCCCTCTACTCTCCCTTCAACTCCTCCTTACTTCTCAACTTACAAAAGGTTTGTTTCAGGATGGGGATTTAGCTCAGCGGCACAAGTGCCTGCTTGGCAAGTGAGAGGTTGTGAGTTCGATCTCCACCACCCCCATACCAAAAAAAAAAAAATAAAAAAAGTAAATAAGTAAAAGCTTTGTTCATTTTTCCCTTCTTTTCTCACTTTTTAAAATTTTTCCCTTCTTTCCTGCTCCTCTTCGCCCTCCCTCATTCCTCCCTTATTTGAACATTTTCTTCCTGTTTCACGATACCTAAAACACATTTTGGTCCATATTTACACTTTTGGTTTCTCACACCAGAGAAACAACACTTTTTGAAAAAACTACATAACCATTATAAATTTTAAAGCCCGTTGGTAATGTGTATAAATTCGCATGATGTCAAGAAAGATACAGAAAAACAGCTAGCAGGAAATGTGTTACTACATTATGACAAAACAATACTCTAAATTAAAACGACTAACATTTCATTGAACTAATTTCTTCTGTTGTCAGATGTTTGCGATATATTTTCTGTGAAAATCTTCTGTGTACAATATTTGCAAGTCTCAATTTAGGTAGGGCATTCTATATTCCGGTAATATTTAATCACTTATAAAAAGAGATGCAAGCTCTTCTCGGCATACTGTGGCTAGCTAGTGATGCAACATAGTATTGAATTGCATGTGTGTGTGGTTTTTCAGCAAACTTCTTCCAGCCTGAGGTATTTCTAAGAACTCTCCATATTTATTGTATTGTATCATATCTCTACCTAGAAGTAATATTTTAAGATGTTAGCAGTTACAAAAGGTATGTATTCCTGACAAGAACATAAATCATTATTTTTTTTTACATCACATCAAGTTACTTTTAACAACAATTTATACTTGGAAAACTTATTTGGCACTTGATGAACTTCCAAGGAGGTAAGTTTCATACCAAACTGGTTTGCCATGTTGGATACAAGACGAACTCCAAACAGGATTAAAATTTGTCTATGCCTGATAGAACAGATAAACTAAAAGGAATAAATGGCATAACATAATTTCCAATGTGAGTGAGATAAACCAGGCTAGGGCCAGGAATATAGCAAAAAAAAAAATCTTAAGTTGATAAATTCACTTTGGAGGTGGATATTCTGATCAGATAAACGGTAGAGCAAACAATTTTATATTCTTTAGTCAAAAGATTTTTATAAATTGAATTCATGATTTCTAAGAAAAATAAAGGATTTCATTGATACTAGTTTTTCTTCAGTATCTTAATGTTTTCATCATATTTTTTCTAGTACTATATTAATAATTCAAAAGACGAGAAGACCCAGAACTTCTCTGAAACCATTGATCATGACGAAGTATTAGCTTACAGTTTTGTACTGAATTGGATTAAATTTTGGAAACAAAACCTATTTCATGATTTTAATTTCAGTATGGTTGGATTTTACTGGACTGAGGAATATGTAGTGATTCTTGGTTTTTGTAGGAGTAACTGCTTCTAGCAATAATCAGTTGGTGATTAAGGTTTTATATCATTTTGTGGCATCCAAATTTTAATTTATGCACTCTGATTCTAGCGGTAGGTGGACTACCATAGAGTAGGTCTTTTGTGGCTCACTTATGTGATGGTCAAGAAGGTAATGTATACTCCATCTAAATGTTGTTTGATAATGTCACAGGAACTCAAATTGTTAGTGTGACAAAAGATATAATCATAATTACCACATGAAGTCAGAAAGATGCTATTTTTTATTCCATTTTCAAAAGTACCATTTCAAAAAAGCTTAGCTTTTAGGAACTCTGAAATGATATATTTTTTGTAATTGCTTTAACTTGAAGGGATACTTTTTATTTTGCTGTCAATTGCATTCAACTATAACATTTACAAGAACAATTTAGCAATCATGAATGTTAAAACAGACCAGATACCTTTTTAAAATCTATTCTTTAAGGAGAATGATGCTTAAGGATTATCATATATAAAACTTACCTTAGTAGTTCAAAAGAACTGGTGTTGTTTTGAAATGAATATATGCACAAATTTACATAATTATACTGAAAATAATTCTTATATGTGAAAAATACGTAACTGAAAATGTTGTAGTGTGTTTCAAATATGAAGAACTGTTTCTTGTGAGGAGTAAGGATCAGTGAAATGTCAACATTATCTTCTGAATATATAAACTTGTCAGAGAAAATATTGTTAATTATGATGGTGAAATGACTGAGTATGGAAATAGGAATCATAACTAATCACTCATTATTTTATGTGTGTAATACATCTGCTATTATTTTCTCTTTTATTTTACATATTTGTAATGCACTGAAATACTATCATTGTATGAACCCATAGATATAAGCTGAGGTACAAGTAATAAGAATTGTGATTCAAGTGCCACAAATGCAAATAACACACAAATACAGTCAAACCATATACACATTATTATTTGGATGACACGGAAATTGTTAATGATTTGGTTAATTCTGAAAATTCCAATTATACAGTTCACATAAGATTAAGACTTTGTGAGTAGAATTTATTTTCTGAATAGTTTTATATGGATGAATTAAAGATACTCATTATTTCTCTCATAAAATTTATTTTATTTGTTGGATATTTAAAAAAACAGTGATGAAGATAAATTCTTATTTATTTCAGGCACAGAACTAATAATAATTTATTAAGAAAAATAATTTTAAGTTATAATATGTTTACTGCAAGTCACATTTTTTTAAACTAATATTACCCCCACTTCTAGTTACAATGAAATCTTTGTTTGTTCCAGCAGCACATACATTCAAAATTGGATATGGTGATATGACCTTTCACAAAACAATAGGGTGCCTTCCAAACTGCACACCTCACAAATGAGCTGTAATCATCCAAATTTTGAATGTATGTGATACTATGTAACATTGTTTTTAAAAACAAGAAGAAGCTATTAGATGCCAGCTACCTAAAAATTACATTTATTCTTATATTAATGTTACTTTTTGTTTTCATACAAACTTACATACAGATTATTGACTGATTATTTTTATGGTGTGTGTAGTATGGCACATAAATGTACTAAACTTTCCAACTTTTATAGCAGTGGGGAACTTATTCAGATTTTCAAAGGAAGAAACAACATTGCAAAAGAATTCAGAGTGGCCATCAAATCATGCAAAATTTTTTTGTGTTTGAAAAAAAATCCACAAATCTTTATTAAACTTTAACATTTTCAAGACTGGGGTATATACTCCTACAATTTTGACAATGAAATATTTGAAAATATGTTTTATCTGCTACATTCAGAATGAATTACCCTTAAATAGTAGCATTTCTTCATACAATGCTTTATCTGAATTATGGCCCTAGTTTTTAAAGAAAATTTCGGTATTTTGTATGTGTGGAACTAAACATTTATAATTTAAGCTATATACTACTTATTATAGACTATAGTTTTAAAATTTAAAATTGTTTCCTATTAGTTTCCATAAAGCTGCCTTAGGGAAATCTTAAAAGTCTATAGAAAGTGTATCCAAACTCTAGGACATGTTTGATATATTGTGGAATTAATAACATAACGTATTATTAAAGTTTTCCTTTTTTTGTTCTATTATTTCTGACATACAGTGAATCAAGCTAAAAAGGACTTGCCTTCCTATGTCATTTCTGAATTAATTACTTACATATTTGAAACCAAACTCACAAGTCTCAAGTCTTTCCATAATTTTTTGTACAAGTCTTGCCAATAACTCTTCCCCTTTTTAAGAATTTTCATGTGCTTTTTGGATTTTTTAGAGTTCCAATATAAGGAATTATATTATTTCAAGTTGCATGTAAAATAAAAGTTAAAATACTAAGATATTTAATTGTGAAGAATAAAAAGTGTTTTTGTATAATAAGTGAGCATAGTCAAATCAAATAAAATTTTTGTACTCGGCTGTATTTTTCAAGCAACTATATGGATTACTTTCAATGAACAGAGTAACTTGGCTATACTGAATCAATTTTTCTATCCAATATTAGTATTCAAATAAACTTGGCATATAATGGTGACTCAATATAAGATATCTGGTTTGATTTTCTTTTTAGTTTACAGTGTTCATTTAAAGGGACAAGCCAAGAAGACCCTTTTTGAAAATTGACTCAAATTATTACTGAGATTAAGTTTCAGCATATTTTATAAAAAATATTACTTTCACAGAAGTGAAGAAATACAATTGCACAATGGTGGTTACAATGGTAAAAATACATATTGCAATAAAATGTTAGCAAGAGATTTAAAAATGACTGTACAGCACCGCATCAGAGAATCGTGTTAACAGCAAAATGATTAATATTATTTTTCTGTACAAATAAAATCTCTAAATTTCTTTTAGAAATAAATGGGAAGAAAGTGCTTATTTTTTAAACTCTAATTTCTACCAAAATATTTCCTGATGTGGAGCAAAAGACAGTAAAAAAATGACAGAATTTAAAAGAAAAAGACATTCATGCATTTAAGCCACCATGAGTCTCTGACTCTAATATAAGGCAGATCATTAATCTTTTGCAAAACTATGATTTTAGCCACTTAAACTGTTTTTAGCGTTTTTCATGACAAGGACATGATAGTTCTTGTAATTTTAGGAGTTAAGATGTGTTACTAACACATTAACTTATACTCAGCTGTTTTTTGAAACACAGAAATTACAATTAAAAAGCGTTTTGCTTTGGAGAAGTGATGAAAAGTTCTAATAACGAAAAACCAGAAAGAAAGGGTCATATAGATTTTATCACAAATGGTAGTGTTTGAATAAATAAAAATAAATCATTTTTGCCTATGTGTCATCCTCAGTCTTAATGATGTGAAAAAGAGTGACATTGAAAAGGACCTGGTGGCCATTGTTCCAGGCATAAAGAGCTCTATCTCTCGCATTGTAGTCAAGCATGGATATATGAAAGTATTGGTTATGGAAGGGAATATCTGTATACTCATAGGTTGAAGTTTTGGTGGAATAGGAATAATACACCTTGGCTCCAGTTAGGTGGGAGTTGGTGACATACAGTGTCCCACAGATCATGAAAGATTCCCCTGCACTTCTCTTGGGGTAGCCAGTGCTCCAGCTCTTCATCACCTCCAACGTGTCTTGGTTAAGCTGACTGATGACAATATTGCCTGCATTCTGGTTAGTTGCATACACAGCCCACAGTCCGATTTCATCTGCCATTAAATCGATATCAGAGAATCCACCCCATGTGTATGGGTAAACATTGTGAAAGCCGGCATACTCCAAGCTTCGTTGGGCTAGCACTCTCCCCACATCGAAGCTGTACTTGATGATGATATTACTCTGATATTTGTTAAAATACAGTGAGCCATTGTAGACCACATGGTTAGTTCCTGCCCACTTGAAGGGGAGGTTGTATGTCCTTGATTCAGCCCCACTGACAAAGTCTGCAATTGACTTGTATTCACGAACAATTTTATTGTTAGTGTAACTGTCCATATACCAGACCTGAGAAGAAGGGAAAAAAATGGATTAAATACATTTTGAACTTTTTCGAGAATTCCAAAATAATGATAGTGAGAGAAAATGTATACTAGTGTCACAATTCTCTGGCTCTCAAAGGCAAGTTATTGTACCACTGACCTGCTGCAATGTGGTAAAATTGTAAACTTTTGTGAAAATATTGATGTTATCTCTGTGGACAAGAAACAACTAAATTTACTGCTTTGAAGTTGATATGCTCTTTGCTTTTTAGTTATTTGATTTTGCTTTTGTCTATTTAGTGCATATCACTGAGTGAATCAAACATGTCAGTGCAAATCACATCACCTGATGGATTGATGTGATCGATTGATAACTGCAAAAATATAAGCAAAGTATTTTTATTCCATTACCTGCTTTGAAAAATGTGTGATCTAATATAATATATGCAACTTATTTATTCTTTACGAGTATCACAGAACCTTCTAGTAATATTTATTCATTTAATCAGTGTACAGGTAAGACTATCTTTTAATAAGACCACCTTATTAACTTCCTAACAAGTCTTGTTTGGATGAAGCCCTTGATAATTTTAATATATAATGAATACTGTCATAGAGCATAAATATAGGCATGATAAATTTCCAATTTATTGATTTACACAGTGTGGGCATTGCTAACTTATAAAAATACCCCCTCTCAAATTTTAGTCTCGCAGATTCTTAAATTATTCCTAGAGTTCAGGTACATATTAGTTTATTTAGTGAATTGGTCAGCCCTTGAGTTTTTATTTATTTAGTGATTTTTTTTATACTCAGGATATATTATAAAGAGTTTACAGAGAATGTTTTGTACTTATTATTAGCACTTTCCAAGCATAAAACAAGAACTGAATGAACAGAAATTAGACTTCCTGTATTGGTGAATGTGGAATGGTGCATTTTACTAAATGCGTTTGCTATATCTCTTTAGATGTATTAGTATTATCAAGCAAAAATATTTGAAAAAATTATAACACCATTTAAGTTAAAACTAATATCCCCGAAAAAAATGACTTTTCCAGTAGAGAAAAAGAGTAAATAAAAAACAAGTCTAAGCAAAGGCATTTGTGGAAGCAACGTACTCTGTTATTTTTTTCAGATGCTAAAGGATCTGTCATCCAAGCACCGAATCGAGTTCCAGATGTCTTGACTGTAATAGGGCCTGTGATTTTCATCAATTTGCCACATGCTGAAATTAGAGAAACATAAACATATTTAGTGAACAAGACTTATGGTTCCAACACATATACTTAGACCAATAACAAAGAAAAGGATCATAAAACAGAAATAATTCCATGGAATTAATAGTACATAGTTTGAATGACTGATCATTCATATCAGTTGCTGTGATTTAATCATCATTTGAACCATGAGCAGTTGTTTCTTCGATGTTCTAAATCTTAAGTTAGAAATGATTTTTATAATCTGGAAAGAATAAATGAGGAAAGTGATTATCATTATCTAAATTTAACAGCTGTTTCTTCTCAGAAGTCAGAAAAATTAAACAAATTGTCCATTGACCTGTGTAACTGATCACTAGCAACCATTCCCCTCTTTCCCTATACTTTGTGACCATGTATAAATTATACAAACCAAAAAAACTCCACAAGCCGATTGTCAATTTATGTTTGTAAAAAATATCCTTACAGAATATAACAATAAAATATTAAGTCACAATCCACCAGAAAAAGGTAGAGTTCTGAGGGGTAAATGTGTAATAATAGGGCCCAATAAAGCAGCCAGGAATATGCAAGCAACAAAAATCTGAAATCTCAAGCTCTTAGACACTAAAGTCATACACAATCAAATGTGCAGAAAAGCAACACATAGTAAAAAAATGGTCACTTTCTTGAATAAATTGTGTTTTTATAGTCTTAGCTGCAAATGAGATCTTAGGAATAGCTTGGATTTCATACATACCAAAACCCAAGTCAAGCAGAAACCCAAGCATTTTTGTGAGATTTCTAAAAAGTACAGTTTAAAATCGATTTATTATACAATTTGTGAAATATAACCTGACTTCCTGTAATAAATGTTTACCTGTGACCAAAACAAAGAAATATCCTTTTCTGATTAGTTTTCTCTTTTTATTTGTGATTTTTATTTTGAATTTTATTTGCTCTGCTTCTTCTACCTTCTTCTCTTTATTCTTAGTGTTTTTTAAAATATTTATTTATTTATTTATTTATTTGTACTGGGGATCGAACTCACAACCTCACATTTGCCAGGCAAGCGCTCTTTATTCTTAAAACTGCTAAATGTCTGGTTACTTCCTACTGGCTCCTATGTGTTTGAATGTAAGAACAATAAACTGAGTTAGACGTTATTTTGGTTGATTTTTCTCTATATGTGTTCCTTATAAGAATAATTTGCAATTCACAGGATACTTGAGCTGTGCAGTTAGGAAGATAATGAATGGTAATATATTTTCCACTATTCTTTCAGTAAAAACTACAAAGTAAGTCATCTAGCATTTTACAAAGTCTCAATTGAACACATTTACTGTCTTAGATGAAGGAAACTAAATGTGATGGCATCATTATATACCAAATTACTTTTGAAATTTTTCAAACCTGAAAAGCCAGGGAGGAAAACTTTATGGAATTATCCCTATTTGAATAGTAAGACATTGGGTCAAACCTATTTAGGATATACCAGTTCAATTTGCTATAAACAGATCAAAAATATATTATTTAGATACTATCAAATTGAGCTAAAGTGGTTAATGTATTCCAAATGGATATATAAGAATATGATCTGAATATACAATAAGTGAAAGGGGTGCTGGGAGTGATAAGGGCCTTAGGAGCACTTGATTCCACATACATTCCAACTTCTATGTTAAAAAAGACAGCACTGTGTTAATTCCTTGAAGGATTTGGAATGATTAACACAGTTTCTGAAAGTCTGAAACAATGACATAGACTCTGCTTTCTAACCATGCAAAGACAGATCCAGCCCTACCTAAATACAGAGTTTCCAGTGAGATTCCTGTTTGAAGTTTAAAAGAGCAATGAATAACATGGGAGACCAGACAGTTTCAAAAGGTTAAAATGAAGTTGGTTCAGACAAAAATTTAGAATAAATGGGCTTCCAAAAAGAGAGAAAGAATTTAGGAAACATTAAAAAAAAAACAAACCAAACTTGGTAACTTAGAGATATTTTGATGCTGTACACTGTGGACTGTCAAAGGAAAACAGAAAAGAGCTACTGACAAGTAACATGATCACATTTTTAAAAAATCAGTTTGGTTTGAAGATAAAAAGATTTTAAACTAAAATTGATAAAGTAATAATATGGAGGAAGATATGATCAATCTAGATGTGTCAACTTCTAAAGGAAAAGGTTTCCAGATAGGAGAAAGACATCATAGATAAATAATAAATTTCTAAGGATATTAGATTAGAAGGACATAACATACAAATTTTAAGAAAAAGATTTTTTTTTCCTGGCACCAGGAATCAAACTCATGACTGCACCTGCCAGGCGGGCACTTCCATCTCTGAGCTAAATCCCTGGCCCTTAAAAAAAAGATTTCTTAATAAGATTACTGCTGAATGTTAGAAGATCAAGAATAAATTAAAATCAGAACTTTTGAGAGAAACAGTAAGAACTTGTCACATACAAACGAACCAACAAAATAGACTAGACTAAAATTGGGTTCATCGTTATATATCCTCAATGCCAGAAGACAATGATCAGTGCTGTTATGTTTGTAAAAATAGTTCAGAAGAAGAAAGTGCTAGTATATTTTCTGACATGAAAACCTTCCAAGTTTACCTAAAATGATTCCTTCTTAAGAAGTTACTTGAGGATATACTTCAGCAAAATAACTGAGTAAACCAAGAAAGCAGAAGACACAGGGTCAAGGAAGCAATGACCTCCTGTCCTACAATAAGTGTGCAGTAGGGTCTGAGAATATTTGGTCCAGAATGAGCAGTCAACTCCAAGAAGGAAGTCTCAGTAATATGTTTATGGGAATGTAAATAAGTTTGCCATATGGATAAGACTAAAGAGATTCCTTAAAAATCAACAGCGTAATTAACACATGATCCATATGATCCAGCTGTCTCACCCCTGGGTATATAATATGTTCACAAAAAATGAATCACATGTGTAGACAAGACATCCAAACTCCTGTTTTTGTTACAATGCCATTCACAATAGTCCAGAGATGAAAACAACTTTAAATCCACCATGTGACGAATGGTTAAAGAAAATGTGGTGCATATACACAATGTCTTTTTTTGGTCATAAAAAGGAATATAATCTTGTCACTAGAAGAGAGAATGGGCAGATAGAAGTAGAAATCATTATTCTGTGGGAAATAAACCAAGCACAGAAAGACAAGTACCATATAATTTCACTCATATTTAAAATCCAAAAAAGTTGATTGCATAAAGTTGAGAACACAAAGGTGCTTATTAGAGGCTGGAGAAAGAAATGAAGAAAGTCTAGCAAGAGGTTGATCAATAGCTACTACGTTACAGTTAGAAGCAGTATGTTGTGATGATTTCACAGTAGGGTAACTGTAGGTATCAACAATGTACCACACATTTTGAAAAGCTGAATAAAGGATATTGTGGATTTTTACAGTTTTCACCGTAAAGAAATGACACAATAAAACACTACACAATATGCA